>CAJUYG010006269.1:0-12218 GCA_910591675.1 Galerucella calmariensis
GGATTCTGATTACAAACAAATTTCAGTGTCGGGATTGTTTGTTATTAATCTAGTCTCTTCAATAAATTCTAAGTGCATCATAAATCTTACAGTTTCCCAAAATATTGTTTATAGATGCTTTCTACTTCTACATTCATCAAAACAAATTTTCTAATTAATCAGTCGGATTATGGGGACGGTGGACAATGGATAACTAGGGCTAAGGTCAATGAAATTATTAATTAGATACTAACAATACTCATCTCGACATTATTTGAACAGCTAGAGATGATATTTAAATACAGAAGCATATCCATCAACCTCTATAGAATAAAATCCGATATATCACATTTAAAACAAAAAATGACACACAACCAGAGAGTATAGCAGTAGATGCTAATAAATCCAAGGTCACAACACATAGATATAATCTAAAATAGCGATGTCCTACTTCTCTCAGCCAGCGGGCCATTTTTCTTTAGCAAATATTTCGTGGACCAAAAAGGATGGCTAAATGAAAAGTCAGTTCATGTCAACTCATTTATACGAAAAAAATTGTTATTTTTTCGACAATGAAGTTCATATTTTTGCATAATAGCTTAGACCAGAATGAAACAGACATTTTAATGTTTGATAGTAATAAAGAATTCAATTAAATATTTGTAACACAGGGGGAAGTTCCCCAGTGGCGGACACCCAAGGTTTTCAAAAAATAGAATAGAAACCACTTCGAGAAAAATCATTTCATTCATGAAATAATTAATTCAATTGAGTATAAAATCAAAATAAATCAATAGAAATGCAACTTCTGTATAAACTATTTTATAAAACTAAATTAAACTTTGGTAACAAAAAGTGCAATTTTTGCAAGTGGCACCTACTACCGGGCGGACTTGAGTTCGAACCGCCTACCTCCGGAAGCTTTCAAAACAATCTGCATTGATCACATATGTAGGCATCTGCACATTCAGGGATGTCTGCACATGCTTCATGTGCCCACCCATTGCAGCTGGAGCACTGTATCCAGTCTTCGTTGTGGTGTTCTAAGCAAACTACGCAAGTCGTTTTTTCTGTTTCAGGTTCAGGTATTGGAGAGTTAATGGTTTCTTTCCACTTTTTCCTTTGACCATCAAGTCATCGGTTTGTTTCCCCTTCTCGGCTATTGTAGTTTTGAACTTTGCACCCAAAATTTTCTTTTTTTCCTTAATGTTCTTCTCATTCTCTTCTTCTTCAGCAAAACGTTTGTATGGTGATGATGTAAGAATTTCACTTCTTTCACTTTTTCTCTTCCGAGTAGCTGATCGTTTTTTGGCAGCATCTGGCAATGGCGATAATTTATGGACGACCTGGATAACATCTGGACTGAAGCTTGTCGATGGCATTGGAATGGTGATTCTTGTTTCATTGGTAGATTGTTTAGGAAAGTGAGTGGATTCCAAATTGTTGCACTGTTCAAAAAATTTCCCCCCTGCAACCTGGTGCGATTGACCATGTTACTGGCTCTCCTAGTGGGATATTGGTCATGTCTGCAGCCATGTAATCCAAGACAGAAAATAAATGTCTGTCAAATGGACAAATTCCTATGCATTTGAACCAAGACGCCGCAATATCTAGTCGAGCTACTTTCATGTACGCTTCACTGACCAAACCAGCAATATCGTAGTCGGTAATCCGAGATCCAGCATTTGCTCTAATCCACATGTCGCATCATTGATTATATGCATCTTTGAACGGCTTCATAAATGTTCTGTCCAGTTGTTGGAGCTTATGGGTAGTGTGTGGTGGTGAGCTTATCAAATGAACGATGTCCTCTCGGCAAAAATTGATGACTGCCAGTGTCTTGTGGCTGCAACGACCATCCAGTAAAAGCAGCACATGGCTCTCTTTCGTCGGGTGTTAGTGTTTCGTAAATAGCTGTAACCGTTGTAAAAAAATAACTGTTAATCCAATTTTTTGGCTGAGCCACGCCTTCGCTTTCGGCTGGAGCGTTAATCATTCATCCTTTGTCTGGGTAAAACAAAAAAATGGCAGTATGAAATGGCCGTTAGCACTCATGCAAAACAAAACTGTTATATCTTTGCCCCTTTCAGCAGAAGTGAGCTTTCCTACTTGACGGACAGCCTTCGGAGCCAGAACTTTTTATGTTTTTGCACGCAGCTTACTCCAGTTTCGTAACAGTTATAAATGTTGGAGGGTGGAAGTTTTTACTGTGTAGTCAGTTTTTCAAGATTATCATAAAATCTATCCACTTGAGGTTTGTTGAAGCCTACGGCTCGCATCATGCTTGTCGACTCTGGCACCTTTAGCGAAACATCAGGATGTCTCTGCATAAAATCGTAATAAAAATGCTTCCCAGCAGTAGCCTTCTCTTTATTAGATTGATGAGGGATCTTCATAGCTTCAGCCAAGTCGAAGGCTACCTTCAGAAATTCTTTTTTCCATCAGCGGTAGACATCTATTGGACAAATCTTTCACATGGTCCTATAGAACTTGTTCGTACTCCGGTGGAAAAGTGTGAGTGAATCTACCCATCTTTGGTTGCAGTGTCACTTCTTCTCCACGGCTCAATGCCGATATCTTGTCTTGTAAAGTACTTTTTGGGATGTTAAAACGCGACGAAGCTTCTCTCATGCTCATTTCTTTGCACAAAACTTTGCCTATCGCAGTTTTCAAACTTTGTTGCTCCCATTTTCCTTTTTTTGAATCCCTTCCATCTCAATTTCACTCCGCTATTCCAACCTCTGAAAAAACGAACCACAATTATTATAAAAAGTGTACATACTTGGGAGAAAAAAAATGTTCTTTGTCCGGTGTTGAGGGACACCTTTATGTCCGTTACTAAGGGACAAGAAATTTCCAAAATTACGTGTTTAGTATCAAAACTGGTTTTGGAATCATCAAAAACTTCCACAATCAACAAATAATAATGGAATACTACCTTTATTAATAATAATCATTAACACGTACACACTAAAACTTAGCAATAATACTAACTTCGATCTTGAGTGTTACAACGTTTTCCCGCCAAAAACAGCAATTGTCCGCTTCCACCGTGGCCGTTCGCATCAGTGGCCCGCCGTTTCCCGAGACTGTGTATTACTCAACGAGCTAAAAGAAAAAGGAGGGAAAGTAAGCGTGGTAGTGATTCAACCAACGAGGTGAAAGGAAAAGGAGGGGAGTTAAGCGTGGTAGTGATATGACCAGCTTTCGACGGAAGTCGCCATATTGAGAAGCCGCATTAGTGACTTTAGTCATCAATTCTTGCACAGAATACACTAGCCAAACAAGAAACGAAAGCCGGCGTAAATCCTTTGATGTTTTGGGGGCAAAATTTCGTGACCTTCAAACTGATGTTGACAGATAACGGATCAAGTTACACTGAGAAAGTTGTTAAAAAAAGTGAATTAAATGTTAACTACACGCAAAAAAGTGAAACCAAAGAATCTCAAATAATAATTGTTTATTTTTACGACTTGTTTCGACAAAGTTTTAATTGTTCAACTCAATTTATGAATTGTTCAAGTTAATTCAACAGCTTAACAAATATTGTGAAAAATATATAAATATAAGTTTTAGCTTCTGTTTTTGGAGTATTATTAAAAATAATGAGCTATTGTTTAACCAAATAATTCTTATTTCTATATTGTTATCGAAATTATATAGTATGTTTTTATGTAGCACTATATGTATAAAGGCTGAGTCTAAAAACCAATACAATATCTAATAATAGATTAAGATAATAGATTATATATTTATAATATCAGTTTACAATAGAAATAATTTCAGTAAATGATGATAAAAAATTACAATAAGTATGGTGCTTGAATATAAAATTTTTATTATTTATATATTTAAAAGTTACACTTCACCAGATTTTGAATTAAATTTTACTCCCAGAGAAAATGTACTGATATCTGTGACAACGAAGTTATAAAAAAGAAGCGACAGTAAACTTTTCTCCATAGATATCGAAGTTTTATTGTGTTTACACTTATTATCATCACTTGAATGACAGCCAAGAACTGCACAAGTTTTTGGCGCCATAACTAATAAATGTAATTTTGTAAACAAATTTCATCGTTCAAAACACAAAAAAATATGTAAATAATCAAAAAGCTTACATCAAAGGAAATTCTTTGGTAAACAATAAAATCACATGTCATTGACAGATAACGGGCTTAAAATGGCAACTGTCAAACATGCGCACTCAGAAAATGAATTGTAAAATAGCACAAGCTTCGCTTCTTGTTGGGGTGGTGTATTCTGTGATTCTTGTGTCAACATAGATAACCTTAATATACTGAAATGTGTCAAATTGAAAAGCCACGTTGAAAAATTAGTGATATTCAGTATTAGAAAGGTTATTTATGAGTATTGGTATACATTCTCCATTCTCTCTCTTCTCTAACAACAAAAAGTATCAGAAAACACTTCGGTCGATGATTCTTTATACTGTCATGTTCTTTCCCCATTCTTTTCTACCTCGTTGGATTTAACCAACTTTCGACGGAAGTCGCCATATGGAAAAGCCACATAAGTGACATTAGTCATCAATTCTTGTGTCAAATTGATAAGCCACGTTAATAAAATTGTGATTTTCAGTATTAGAAAGGTTATTTATGAGTATTAGTATAAATTTAAGTTGATATTGAGTTGTACAATAGTGTTTGGAGACTGCTTTTATCCAATATATACCACATTAAAAAGATGCATATGTATATGCATTTTTGTTTCCCCTAATTGAATAATTTAATGTACGCCTCTGGTTTGTTTACGCTCCAACGGAAGTCGGCCATATTCAGACGCCACTTTGGACGATGATTCTTTATACTGTTATGTTCTCTCCTCTTTCTTTTACTTCGTTAGAATTACTACGCTGCCCCGCACCCCTGTCGCCCATCTTTGAATCGCATGCGCTCTAATTCGCCGATACAGTACGAGTGTCCGGTACTGGGTGCCGTCCGGCGTTACGGGATTTCTCCTGAAATTCAATTATCCAAAAAAAATTTGTAATAATAATAATTATTAACGTATAAAGTTGAAATTTGTAATGTTTAATCAAATTTTTGAATTAATATTTGAAAATGAATTCGATATTGAACGCAAGTTGAATAATTTGAAGTAAATTGATAATTAAAATTAAACTAAAAAATTTCATTTATATTTACACAATAATAAATGGAACAAATTTGAAATACCATAAACTAATTAGATTATCATGGAGAAATAAAGAGATCCACAATTATTCACAAACTGTTGAGAAGTCATAATTAACATTGCAATTGAAACCAATACGTTTATTATCAACTTATCTATTATTAAGTTACATGAATTCTTAATACCCGCCTATTGTTTCACGTTTTTTACAGATCAGCAAATACTTTAGAGTGGGTTGATTATAATAGAAATGAACGGTTAATCAAGTAAACCTAATGCACGTAGATAAATAGTCCATTTATTGGATTTACCCTTGAATGAGCTTAATGAGATTATAAACACTCATGCACTCATTGTTGCTTCGTATATTCAACGCTTTGTTCAACCTACTAGAAATCTAAATTACTTAAACTCTGTGTGAAAATTTAATGTATAATATTCAGTAACGTTTTTGGTAAGTGGAATTATTCGTATGAGCATTTTGTTTGCATTTAGTGCGAATGCGAAAAACACCTTCACAAAAAAGTAAGGTACAATGTTTTATATTCTAGAAGTAAGTTAACTAAAAGTGTATTAGGAAACTCTTTGGAAAAAAATTTGAATAAGCTTTTATTCGTCAAGTCAAAAAACTTTAATTCATGTAAATCGGAAAATCGAATCTCAATTTGACCTGTAATAGCGTCTAAAATTTCATAAAAAAGTTCACAATGTAGTTTTTTGTCTATTAAATTACATGTTTTCCTCCCTATCGCGGGAGAAGCCTTATCAGTTGAAAAATGAAATGAAATCTTGTAGGTATTACGGAAACTTCTTTTTTCAATGATATGTTGAATAAATTATATCATTGAATTTATAAAAATTTATAAAAATTCGAAAAATAAGATCAGTTTTTTCAAATATTAGTTTAAAAGTATGAAGTGAGTAAGATTTTAAACCAACAGCAGCGTTTAATGAAAGCTAATTTGTTGAAAAACGTCACTGTTTAATATAGAATCAAATGTTTCAAATAAATAATTTTTATTTTTGAGGATGGTAAACACTGCACGTGACATAAAATTCCATTGAATTGGAGCATTACAGTGAATTCTGTTTCCTACTATGTTATTTAAAACTTTAGTTGGTTTGGTTAATTTGCTAAAAAAAATTGAAAACGACGATCAGTCGGGAAAAAAATTCTCATTTCCTTGATGGAAATACATGCATAACTTAAAACCAAATTCATATTGTGAGCGTAACAATGGGTGAAAATGAACTGAAGCGGCACTAATTACAGTTGGCAGAAGCAAACGTGAGCCCTGGTGGGCGTGTTCATGTCGCTGTAGTTGTATTTTTGTAGCAACAATTCAATATTTTGAATCAATAACCAAATATCGATACCATAAATGTCAACTGTTAAGAGATATGTAAACAAAGTCAAACTTGCTAAAAATGTAACTCTGAATATTAATAAAAAAGTTAATATTGGACCAAAACCAAAACTACCGTTTGCCCTAAATGTCTATATTTTCAAATTACATGACTGTATTAATGTCATGAAAAAGAGGGGTCAAAAAGAATGGATGAACTGGTCCGGTGTTGCCGATGCAAAAATGAAAATTACCCGAACTTACTATTCAAATTATCAGAATTCGTCAAAATTACCAAAAGGACACACTGGTTATCTAAATAAAGTCTTCGACCCCAGTCAATATGGAAAATCCCCAAAAACAATAGCCATTTTATATATCCCTTCTACAAAATATTCGAAATACTATTGGATCCAAATTAGTGGAATTGTCTAAAAATCGGATAATCATCCTCGCATTGACAACAGTGATACAGAATGAATAAAATGATGTATGTTGATAAAATCACTCGGTCATATTATTTCGATTATATTTAACAATTACTAATGTACAATCGTTAACATTGGCTCTTGATTGGCTGCTTGCGATGACCTTATTTTAGTTCGCATATTTTTTGATAATGCCATCTTGGGTAAAGTGTAGATCTTCAGTCAATAAATAATTTCTTATATTTTTTAATAAATGTGGACAGTCATACACATGAGCTACTTCTAAATTATCTACAAGATACCCTTGATAGCGATTATCAATATTGTTTCTTGAACAATGCACTCTCGTTTCATGCAATAATGCCTTTATAGAAGCCTGATTGGTACTTCCTTGGTCACATATAGTAGCAACTACAGAAAGTCCTATATTTCTTATGCTTCGTATTGCCTCCTTGATAAATCTTTCTAAGATAGGTGTTGGCGTAGAACTTTCACAAAAAGAGACACATACAACCTGCTTCCAATTTCTTTTTATACCCTTTATCATAAACACAAGGGCATGATCTGCAAATGAAGCAAGTCTGTCTGAGCCACCAGAATCTACAAAGCCATCAACACAGTCTTTGCTTACATTATATTGCACTCCAGGCTTGAATTGACATCTCATCAAACCTAAGGACGCAGTAACTACCCTATACCGACTGCTTTTGAACTAAATGTATTTGAAAACTGCGGTACTATTAAGTGTTTTGAGTTCGTAATTTGTGTTGAAGCATACCCAATAACACAGAAATACTCTATTAAAAGATTTTATGTTTGAAATAAAATTATATTGATGACAACTTTAAAAAATATATATGACAAGTATCTTTTTGTTATATTATAAACAAGTACATAACAACTAGTAAACAGTGGAGTAAAAACCTAGAAAATGATAATATTTCAACACTTTCCCTCATTGAGTGGTTTTTCTTTTCAATAAGTTAGTTTAATCCTATATTTGTACAAAGCTGTACTAATCTAGGTTTCGGAAGAGCTTTGGTCATCATATCAGCCAACTGATGCTCAGTATGTACTTTCTTAACAACAATTTCTCCTTCTAATACCAATTCCCGTACAAAAAAGTGCCTTGTTCGAATATGTTTGGTACGTTTATGGAATTCGGGATTTTGAGCTAACCTCAATGCTGGTTCATTGTCAATATGAAGTTCTGGTACAGCTGATAAGTTAGTTATTTCTGTCAAGAGACGTTTAATCCAAACTATTTCGCGAGCAGCCTCGCTTACAGCAACTATTTCTGATTCGGTTGTGGAAATTGCTACTGAAGTTTGTTTTTGACTTAACCATGATACCGCACCTCCAGCATAAATACAAACAATTCCTGATGTTGATCTACCAGTGAGTGTATCACCACCATGATCAGCATCACTGTATATTCTTATGATTCCTTGCAGATGGTCTGGTTTATAAATGATTCCATAATCCAATGTTCCTTGGAGATATCTAAATATTCGTTTCACCTTAATCACATCTTCTTTACTGGGATGTTCCAACGATCTAGAAACAACTCCTAGTGCATAAGATATATCTGGTCTTGTAGATACCATGAGATACATTAATGAACCAACGGCTTCTCTATAAGGAAAATTTAGAGATTCATCTTGATCTTTCCCTGATTGAGAATAGTCCTTAATAATAGGTGTTGAAACTGGTCTGCAATTTTCCATGCCAAACTTTTCTAAAATTTTCTTAGTATAGGACTTTTGGTGTATTTTTATTGAACCATTGTCTTCAGTAGATATCTCTATACCTAGAAAATATAAAGCAGGTTTGAGGGTAATTTTGAATTCAGACTTCAGCTTTTCAACAAAATCTGCAGTATGCTCAGGATGATTAGAAGCTAACAGGCCATCATCCACATAAAGAGCAAGTAAAAGTTTGATTTTTCCATGTAGCTTTACGAAAAGACAAGGATCAGCTTCGCTCTTCATAAATCCATATTCCTTTAAAAATTTAACAAAACGTTGATTCCAGCACCTAGGCGCCTGTTTTAACCCATATAGACTCTTGTGTAATCTGCAAACCTTTTGAGAGTTATCATTAAATCCTTCAGGTTGACGCATGTATATTGTTTCATCTAGCTCTCCATAAAGAAAAGCAGTTGATACATCAAACTGAGTGAGTTTCAACTTTTCATTTGCTGCAACACTAAGTAAAAGTCTTATAGTGCTAGATCTCGCAACTGGACTAAATGTTTGATCATAATCTACGCCTTCTTTTTGAGCAAAACCTTTTATGACCAGTCGAGCTTTATACTTATGGAGCCGTCAGGATTCGTCTTCACTTTATAAACCCATTTACATGGAAGTGGTTTAATTCCTTCTGGGAGTTCTTCCAAAGTCCACGTTTGGTTTTCTTGTAAAGATTCCATCTCTATCTGCATTGCCCTTTGCCATTCTTCCTTCTCAGAGTTGCATTAATGCTCTATTTCGTAGATTTCTTCTTTCATCTATTAGCGGTTCTGAATTTTCGATTTCACCATCATCATTATCTTCGTCTTGACTTATAAATTCAGTCTTCTTTGAGATTTCTTCTGTTTGAATATCATTATCCGCAACGTCTCGATTTTCCACTTGAGTCTCTCCATTTTCCTGTCGATCAACTTCTAATTTGAAATTACTTTTAATTGGGAGAATGTTCTCTTGGAAAGTTACATCGCGTGATCTTATTAATTTATTATTTTCTCTGCACCATATGCGATACCCATCTATACCATCATAGCCAATTAAAATACCTTTCATGGCCTTTTTATCCATTTTCTTCCTTTGTTGCTTAGGTATATGAGCATAGCATGTAGTTCCGATAATTCTAAGATGCTTAAGGCTTGGTTTCTTTCCAGTCCATAATTGTATTGGTGATTTTCCCTCTATTCTAGAAGAACCACTGAGATTAAGAATATATTTAGCTGTATTTATCATCTCAGCCCACAATCCTTGAGGAATTTCTTCATGGGTGTGCATAAGAGCTCTAGCTGTTTCTACCAGCGTTCTATTTTCTCTTTCTGAAGAACCATTTTGTTGCGGTGTATTCGGCATAGTAAAGCGTTGTTTAACTCCATACTTGGCTAAAATATCTTTAACTTCTTTATTATCAAACTCTCCTCCATTGTCACAAAGCAGTTCTTGCACTGTATGACCTGCAGCTCTTATCTGAAGTAACATTTCTTGCAGCTTAGAGGAAACTTCTGATTTATGTTTGATAAAAAATACTTCACGAAAACAAGTAAAATCGTCTTTAAATAAAACATAGTATCTAAACCCTGACATAGAATTTAAAAATGGACCACATACATCTGTATGAATACGTTCTCCAGGTAGAGTTGCATGTTCTCTTGTACCAAATTTTCTTCGATTGGCTTTTCCAAACACACATCCTTCACATATTTCGCTATCGAGATATACTTTGATTCCAAATTCCCTTTCTATTAAGTTTTTCACATGTCTTTTGTTTTGATGACCTAGTCTTTCGTGAAATAACTGTAGTTGAGATTGATTTGATATGCTATTCAATTCAGGTAGTTTCGTAATAGTATTTATATTTAGTTTAAATAATCCGGAATTTTGGCTTCTGTAACCTTCAAGAACAACTATATTATCAATTTTTAGAAAACATTTTGTGGCTGTGGAGATAAACTGACTATTCGGTTTTTTATCTTGAGCAGCGAGAACGGAAAACAAATTTTTCTTGATTTTTGGTACAAGCCAAACATCACTAAGAGTTAGTGTGTCTTTTTTATTATTGACCAATGTTTCAAAAATTATTGTTCCTCTTCCTAGGGCTTCAATTGATTCACCACTTGCAGTTATCACTTGATGAGCTGTTGTGAAAGGTTCATAAGTAGCAAATAATTCTGGACAAAATGTAATGTGATTTGTAGCACCATTATCTACATACCAGTTACGAACCACTTCTTCTGAATTAAAACATTCATTTGAACAGACTAGAATGACGTTAGCTTTTGAATTTGTAGTACTTGGCTTAGGGGGTTTGCCATCAGCACGCCATTTGGGACACATTTTAACTTTATGACCTTTTTCTTTACAATATTTGCAATACCAATTCTTGAACTTATTTTTATTTAGATATGAAGACGTACCAGTAAAAAGAACTTCTTGATTCATCTTATTTTCATCCTTTTCATTCAAGGCTTTCTCATAAACACACAATTGATTCGTAAGGTTGTCTATTGTTCTGTTATTTTTGAGTATTAACATCCAACTAGATCTAAATGAGAAATAATTGTCTGGTAATGTTCCTAAAATTTTACAAATTAGCAACACTTCTGGTAGTTCAATTGCATTTTCTTTTTGAACTGCTAATTTCGATTCATTCCAAATATTTTTAAGCTTAGACATATGTGTAGCTACATCGTCATTTGGTTGTTTTTCAAAGCTAAAGAATTCTAAACAGAGATCATAAACTTTTTCTTCTGTTGCACCATCAAATAGTCTGTGTAATTCTTGCTATATTTCTTTTGCTGTTGAAAATCTCATAATTTTCTTTAAAGTATCTTCGGTCATATTGGTTGTTAGGATAATCATTGCACTGCTTTCTACTTTTTTGTACTCTTTCAACTCTTCTTTGTACTTGATACATTCTGCCTCCGTAGCATTTTCTGCTAAAGTTGTAGGTTCATTCAGTGTACCTTCTACAATTTCTAGAGCTCCAATAATACCTCTAAGAAATGTGCAAATTTTAAATTTCCACGTAGACCAATTTGATTTACCTTCTAAAAGACCAATTTGTACTTTTGTAAAATCCATTTTTTAACTAAATCTGTGATGACAAAAATTGGGGTATATTTATTTATTGCGTTCCTGGGCCCATAACCTGTTGAAGCATACCCAATAACACAGAAATACTCTATTAAAAGATTTTATGTTTGAAATAATGCACAAATTCACTCGAATATGATTTAAAACGCAAGTTAGCATGCAAATTGACCAATTTCTATTCTATTTCAATCAAATACTGACCAAAACTCGAAAGAACGCTGGAAACGGTCTAAAACGATAAGAAAACTAACAATTCTACCTTATTTCATCCAAATACTCTCAATTTAATGTAATTACAGCTCGAAACGGTCAACGGTTCTCGAAATATGTCAAAAAACACTCAAATCCACTTGGAAAGCACACAAGAAGACTAAATAATGCACAAATTCAATCGAATATGATTTAAAAGGAAAGTTAGCATGAAAATGGACCATTTTCTATTCTATTTCAGTCAAATACAGACCAAAACACGA
>CAJUYG010006271.1:0-12419 GCA_910591675.1 Galerucella calmariensis
CATGATATAACTTAATCCTATTTTTATGTACTTCTATAAGCTTATCATTAACATTAATAACTACATTAGGGGAGTTTTCTTCAATAATTATATATGGACCCTTAAATAATGGTTCCAACTTAGTCCCAGCCTCGTTTTTTAATAAAACTTTATCGCCTACTTTATAATTTACAATTTTCGTTTTCTTATCATACCTTTCTTTCCTTTTGTCTTTTGATAACATTAAATTATTTCTCGCATCATCACAAGCTGTTTGAATTCTATATTTCAGTTCAATAGGGTAATCATCAAAATTATAAATAGTATCAATTTGATCAGTTAAGTTAGATGGCAAAGTAGCTGTTTTTCCAAATACAAGTTCGTGTGGTGTATATTTGGTTTCAGTATGAACAGTATTATTGTAAGAGAAACTCCAATAAGGCACCCATGAACTCCACGAATTTGGTTGTTTAGCTACCTGCATACGTAAATAAGCTCCCAAATTTTTATGTGAGTTTTCTAAAGACCCTAAAGTTTCGTGATGATAAGCGGTTGAGTTTAAATGTTTGATATTTAAAAGTTTACACGTTTCTTCTAAAATAGACGACAAAAATTCTGTGCCCTTGTCTGTTACAATTTCATCAGGAACCCCATATCGCAAAATATAATTTTCAACAAATGTTTTTGCTACTGTATAAGATTCCTTATTTGTAATAGCGTAGCATTCAACAAATTTACTCAATTCGCATTGTAAAGTTAAAATGTATTTGTTATTATCGATATCCTGCTCTAAAGGACCTACCAAATCGAGATATATTTTTTGTAGAGCTGATTTAGCAGTGGTAGTGATTTTCAGTGGCTCAATGTTTCGCTGTGAATGCTTGTGTCGTTGACAATCATCACATTTTTTCACGAAACTTTCTACATCATTCCGCAGGCCTGGCCAGAAATATGTTTTCTTTATATTATTAAACATACGATTTATTCCAGCATGACCTCCGGTAGGTAACAAATGATAGTCGTTTAATATTATTTGTCTTTTTTCTAATTCTAAAACTTCTTCGTTAGATTTTACAATTGATATTTTTAAATCAAACTTCTTTATTTTTTCAGGGAATTTTATAAGTTCATTTAATAAGTACATGCACTTTTCATCTTTTACAATAATTAATTCCGGAATATTAAATTTATTACACATTATTTTCAGATCTCTCAACGTAGTACCTAAGTCTAACGATGATAGAGTATTCTGATTTATGTAAATTATTCGCGAATTTTCAATTAAAATTAATTCCCCTATTTTATAATCATATTTTTTATTTCTTACTATTTTCTCAAAATCTTTCTGTAACATAGGACAAAGTTGAAAAGAATACTTTGGTCGCCTTAATAATTCTATGAGTCCAGGGTGATCAGTCCTTTTCTCTAGATTAGAATCAAGACTACCAACAATATTTTCATTTGCTAGCTTTGCCTGTGCTCTAGTTACCATATAAGTAGTTTCTTTCATATTTGGCTTCATCTCCTTCAAATCATCCGACGATAATTCGACACGGGACAAAGCGTCTGCTACTACATTATTTTTACCTTTAACGTATTTTATTGTAAAGTCGTATTCCTCAAGCAATAACCTAAATTTAGTAAGTCTGCTTGAAGGGTTTGTCATTCCAAAAAAGATACAAAAGCGGACGATGGTCACTATATATAACGAAGCGTCTAGAATACAGGTACGGTCTGAAGTGATTTACTGCCCAACATATACTTAAAAGTTCCTTTTCAATTGTACCTACTATAATTTTTCTCACTTTTGTTTAAGACTCTACTGGCATATGCAATAGGTTTATCATTTCCATTAGACAAAACGGCACCAATGGCATAACCTGAGGCATCGGTATTTAAGATAAAACAATTATTTTCTGAAAAATTCGGAAACTGTAAAATAGGTGGATTTTGTAAGGCTTGTTTCAAAATTTCGAAGGATTTTTGGCATTCTGGGGTCCATTCAAACTGTACCCCTTTTCTTGTTAATTCATTTAAAGGTCTAGCAATATCTCCAAAATTTTTGACAAATTTTCTATAATAATTAGCAAATGCTACAAATCTCTTAGTTTCATTGGAGTCTTTGGGAACAGGATAATTTTTTATGATTTCGGTTTTTCTAGGGTCTGGTGAGACACCTTCTGCCGAAATAGTGTGTCCCAAATATAAAATTTCTTTTTTCAGAAATTCACATTTATTTGGATTAAGTTTTAAATTTACGTCTCTTAATCGTTGGAAAACTTTAGATAAATTTTTGTTGTGATTTATTAAGTTATTACCGAATACTATAAGGTCATCTAAATATATGAAACAAGAATCGTAATTTAATCCCGACATTGCAATGGTCATAGCTCGTGAAAATGAAGAAGGGCTAATTTTTAATCCTTGAGGTAATCTGGTCATTTGGTACTGCCCTCGGTCTGTGCTAAAGGCTGTACAGGGTCGACTGAGTTGGTCTAATTCTATTTGATAATATCCTTGGGAAAGGTCAAGATGGGAAAAATAAATAGCACCGGACAAGGAGTCTAAAATATCCGTAATTGAAGGTAACGGAAATTTATCGTCTTCTATTTGTTTGTTCAATAATCGGTAATCTAAAACTAATCTCCATCTTTTATTCTCATTCAACGATGACTTTGGAACAAGTAATATAGGCGACGAAAATTTTGATCTCGTCTCCTCTATAATACCGTCTTTTAACATTTTGTCTACTTGACGATGAATTTCATCTTTTTGGGCAAAGGGTAACCGATACGGTTTAACAAAAACCGATTGAGCTGGGTTTTTTAGAGGTATATCTGATTTATAAATATTTGTAACAGTTAAAGGATCATTTTCTAAATGAAAAATATCGGAATATTTGACACAAAGCTTTTCAATTGCACTTTTTTCCTCGTTATGTAAATAATTCAATTTTAAACAGTTTAACAATGAATCAGCACGACTTACCGATAAATTATCTCCGTTTTTAATTTTCCCTAAATTGTAATTTTCTAATTTGTCTAATTTTGGTCTAAAATTTTTAATATTTACCGGTTCATTTCTAACATTTAAAATCTTAACGGGAATTCTATTACAATTATCAGGCTTAACTAAAATTCCGGCTACAAAAACGCCTTCGCATAATTGTTCTGGTAATACGATACTCTCATTCTTAATGTCAGTATGAAAAAATTTAATTATTTCGCATCTTGGCGGAATTAGTATATTAGATAATTGTTTAGAGTGCATTGGAAGTGAAATTTTGAAACCGTCTATCCAGAAAGTAAATAAAAATGTTTCATAGTCTATACATGCAGCATATTTATTAAAGAAATCTGAACCTATAATACCATGCATAGAGTTGTCAAATTCATTCATCAACAAAAATGTATGAGATATTTTTTTTTTCATTGTTTACATGTAAAGTAATATTAGCTGAGCCATGTGACACCGTTGATCCAGTGACTCCCTGAATTTGAACCTTCTTTGTAAAATCTATAATTTCATGTTCATGTAAATATTTTGAGAATATTAAACTTACTGAGGAACCTGTGTCTAATAGAAAATTTAGTTTCAATCCGTTGTAATTAAATTCAACAAAATTTAGTCCATTAGCATTATAAACTGAAACATTTTTAGCATATTTAGGCACGAAAAAACGTTTGTGACGTAGAAGGTTCATTTACATCTCGTATGCAATAATTTCTATGACTATTATTTCCACGATAATTATTAAAATTAGGCCGAGTGTTAGAATTGCCTCTTTTATTACCATTGTAATTTGTGAAATTACCTCGTCCCCTGCGAAACTGATTGTAATTTGAATTTTTTCTTTTACCCCAACTTGAGGAATTATGACTTTTCATAAAAAACATGTTTTGTTTGGGTATTTCTTCGTCTTGTGCACCCTGAATGGCATCGCTAAGTTTAGTATAATTTCTAGATTTAACTATGGTTTTCAAATCGTTATTTTGTAGACCATTCGCAAATGCATGGATTGCAATTTTTTCATTAACTACTCTTAAAGTTTCCATTGCATCTACATTGCCATCGCCTTCACTAATCGTTAAATTAACTAATAATTCTTCAACATATCTACCGAAACTATCAATTGATTTCCCATTTTGTTTTGCATTATGTAATTGATTTGATAAAGTTGAAACTGATTTTTTAGTAATGAAGTGCGATCTCAAATCGGAAATTAAATCCTTATTTGTATCATAATTTTGTTTTAATCTAATTTTAGCATTTTCTGAAAGACGTGTCTTTAAAACAAAAATAGTTAAAAGTTTTTTACCGTTCGCATCTAGTAATGAGTCGTATAATTCAATGTTATCAATGAGACTTTTTGTTACATTTTCATTTCCGTTCATAACAGGAATTAAACCTGTGGCAGTTTTCAAATCAAATTTTTCTGACATGTTTTCTACTTTAGCACTTAAATCTGAATTTGAATTATTACCCTCAGTTGCATTTGCTAATCTATCTTGTAAAATTTCATCAATACTTTTTAGATACTTTTGAATTGAATCTGCCAAAGCTAGAATGCCTTGTTTATCTTTATCCTCAAAAGTTGCATTATTGACTAACAGTTTTAAATCATTGAAATTATCTTTAAGCTTATCTAGTTTAATAAACTTACGTTGTACTTTTTCTAAATTTGTCCTTCTATCTACGGGGTCTTTATTTAAGTTCCTATAAAATACTCTCAATTCTTCGAGCAAGTATTTAAGTTCGTTGCAAACCGGCATCACACTTTCACGCACATTTTGTAAATTTTCTCACTTTAACCATCACTTTTATACCAATTCTTGACTAGCCGTAATTTCTCTTCGGATCTTCCTTTCAAGCCGCTTCTTACACTTTCCATATAAATAACAGATGACAACTGCAACTGCTATAATAACAACTCCAATTTCCAATATATCTTTGATGGAAACACCTCCATTTTGTTTTGGACTATTTGACTGTCCTCCGCTATTTCCTGACTGGGCTATAACAATTTCTTCTTTCTCTTCCTTTGAATAAGTATTTCCGCCCATTTTCTCACAACTTCATATTCTCATTTTATTTATTTATTATTTTTTCGGCTGGCAGGGTCGCCATGTGATAAACTAACTTCTCTTTAATTAGACTTTAATAATTTAAACACATTTTGTTATAAAACCTAATTTTATTTATTTCTACACTAGTTGAATGCACCAATTATAATAATCTACAATAATCCATTTAACCTAAAACATTATATCAAAATCGATCTATCAGCGTAAAGTACTTCAGGTAGCAACAGTCTTATTGCTGATTAAACAGTATACACAGGTCAATAATACTACACCTGAAGTCGATGCACTTGATAGAGGAAATTGTGAAATATATATTACTAAATATCTAAAATAATGAATATCATTACACGTGATTATATGTTCACCCAATCAGAATTGAACTAAAACTTGGCAACACTCGTCTCAGTGTAGCCAACACTAGGTTACTTAGCTCTTGGGATAAGTCGCAATGATAAATGCTTCCAAAATTTTACACCAGGGTTACCCCTAACCCGGAGATAGTAAACCCTTGGATTTAACCCTGCATTGAAAATATCATGGAAAAACTTATGCTGAATCATAGAGTATTACTCTATGTACTGAATCAGACGGTGGTTGTGCTTATATCAAACCTACTAACAGTACATTAGAACTAAAAATAGTACTAAGATAGTCGCGCCACTTGGCAACGCTAGACAAAATGTAGTAGACGAGTCGAATGATCGTGAATAGGGTTTTGATGGGCCATGTGAGTGATGAGTGAGAGAGTACTCATATCGATGAGTTGTCGTGCACGAGCACTCTCACATGTTACAGAATAGACCCCCTGTGAAGTAAGTAAAAGTACAGTACAGAGAGTGTTGGCTAAAAATAAATTTCATCCATACAAGTTGAAAATGGTGCACCACCTTTCGGATGACGATCCCGACAGAAGACTCGAATTCTGTGAATGTATGACAAATAAAATTAGTCAAAACCCACATTACACAAAAACAATTTGTTTTGGTGACGAAAGTACTTTTTGCCTCAATGGAAATGTGAATACACAAAATGTAAGGTATTGGAGTGACAAAAATCCTCACACCTTTCGTGAACAGCATACCCAATTTCCAGAAAAAGTCAATGTTTGGCCAGGTATTTTGGGAAACCACATAGTTGGTCCTGTTTTCCTACATTCAAATTTAAGCGGTGAATTGTATCTGAAGATGTTACAAAATGCAATTGAGCCGTTAATTGTTGAAATTCTGGAAGATAATCCAGATGAATTCGGCCATCTGGAAATAACATTTCAACAAGATGGTGCTCCTGCACATTATTATGGTGCAGTAAGACGTTACCTGAATGGAGAATATCGAGGTACATGGATCGGCCGGCGAGGTCCTATATATCACCAGATCTGACACCATTAGATTTTTTCCTATGGGGTACTTGAAATCCAAGGTTTATACTACGGCACAGATAGCATTGGCGTTTTGAAAGAAATAATTATTGAAGAATGCAATGCAATTTCAGCTGACACATTCGAACGAGTGCGACAAGAGTTTACTAATAGGATGTATTACTGTCAGGAAGTAGACGGAGCACATTTCGAATACTTGAGATAAGAATCCATTGTTGATATTTGATTGATTAAATTTCAAAAAATAATTTCAATACTTTTATTTAATTTATCCGTCAAAATTAGTTTAAACCCAAACAAAATTAATATGGCTATGTAGCCAATGTCAATGTCTTTCAAACGAGATATCACTTGCCATAAGGTCCTATTCGAAATTATTGGCCAGAGTGGCACTGTGACGTCATCTATTACTATCATGTCACCTGTTACCATTCGTAGAGAAGTTTGCAACACTTTATTTTCACCCTCCAAATTTTATTAATGTAAGTTTAGCCGTTCAAAAGATACTAGGGGAAGAGGGGACTTTTGAATAGCACTGTATATGTACTTAATGATTATACTGGACACTACGACAACGTAAGTGTTAAATTATTCAGAATGATGAATCTTGAAACAATCACGCTCAATGAATAAGGTAACTCCACATTTTGTGCAAAACCATTTAGCTCTTATGTGGCACTCTTTACATCTCAGTTGTTTATTCAATTTGGAGGGAAAATGGCCACCTTCTTGGAGTCAATTGCTGTCAGGTACTGATCCTGAGGGTCTAGTTCTTGTGAACTCTCCTTTTTGAAACAGCAGTTCCGTGCTATGTTTCTTTGAAAAGCCAACAGATCCATTTTTTCTGGTGAAGCCAATTGATGTAGCCGCCAAGCGTTAACAATTGCCACATTTATCATGTGTGTGAACAAAACCCACCACCATTTCTTTCCTCGAATGTTGATGCGATAGTTGTTTACAGCTTGGTCCTGCAAATCAACACCATCCATACCGCGGTTGTAGTTTTGAAACACTTTGGGTTGTGGTACTTGAACTTTCGCTTTTGCAGCTGTCGACTACCGTCTGACTTGTCCCATTGGCTCAACAGAATCATAATTTGTAGCCATGGTTACCACATTGTTATCTTTCCAACGTACGAAAAGTTATAGAGAGTCGCTATCGTGTATGTGTTCGAAATAGCCTCGTTCCTTTTTTTGAAATGATTTGATTGGTAAAAGTGGACATTTTTTTGTTCTGTTTCCTCTTACTATGCCTGTGGCTCTTTGACCTCTTTCTTTTAGCGTTTTCAAAAAATCGTGGCTGCTAAAATAGTTGTCGAAGTAAACAATATGGTCAGATGGAATAGCCACAGTTTCCAACAAATTCAAAACCACTTTGGGATCTAAAGGGAGATTTTCCTTCCCAGGCTGCGTGCGAGCATTCGATGGCAAGCACGTGGTAATTCAATGGCTATCTGGCTATCTGACAGGATGTGTATGCTCTTTTTTTACAACAGGTTGATTCATCAGCTCTCTCGTAGCCAGTTCAATGGCGTATACTTCAGCCTTAAAGACGGTAGCGTATCTGCCCAGGTTGACTGTCAGTTCCACTCTTGGTTTCCTGCTGAATACCGCCGCTCCAGCCCCGTTCCCGGTTTTGGATCCGTCAGTGTCAGTCACGTAGTCCGTTTCTAGGAAGGAGATTTCTTCGCTATCCCATTTGTCTCTCGTTGGAATGAGGACCTTTTAGAGCTTGTCCACGGGAAGTTTTATGACAGAAATATCCGAGGGAATCCCAAGAATGCAGGGGGGCTTCCATATCTGCCGTTGGTGTGGAAGACATTGCTCCGGTAATGGCCAGGCATGTTGTTCGCTGCAAGCCTAAAGGTAAAGGTGAAGATCTAATATTTTCTCCATGAAAATGTTGTCCTGAACTCGGTCATGTAGTTTCAAAAATTTCATATTTTCAGCATACTTGGCTCTTACTTCCTTTCCAATTTGCGATATTCGTTTTTCCTTGCTTATTTTTTTTGTTCTTCTCCCCTCGTATTCTGATGCTAGCAGAGTAATGTCACATAATAAATTGTCTTTTTCACTATAAGAGGATTCAATTCCTGATCTAAAACAAAATCCACAAAAGTAGGTATACCTACCTAACAAAAATCTAATATTTATATAATTTTACTGTAATACATAATATACCTACTGACTAAATTCTTATGAGCTGTAAGTTTGCAGCTAAAAAAAGGATGTATAATTTACCCTCTTTTATCTATTCCATCCTCTTTCACAAATTGCTCCAAGATCCTCTCAATGCGATTCTTCAACGTTTTTATATTTCCCAGTGAGAATTTGCAAATTTCCTTGAATTTTATCCCAGCCACTAGGGCCTTTGGAGGGATTTTGTTGTACGAATTCCCTAGACAAAATGTGGTCAGTGTCACTGAAACGTTGTCTATGCAACTTGAAATCTTTCGATTTTTCTTTAGAGCCCATTGTGTCAGTGTTCAGGAAACGAAAAAAACTTATATTTTTCATTTACCTGTCTGCAACTCACTCGCCATACAAGAATGAAAAAAGTATGGTTAACATTCGCAGAAGAATTGTCAAACGTCAAATAAGAACCAGACTGTGCCTATTTTTACCTTCCACAAGTAGTGGTGGGCACTGCCCTTATTTGTGGCGTTCTTAAAACTCAATAGTTCTGCGCAAGCGTATATGCCACCAACGTCAAAATAGTGCCCGGACTTATAAGTGCCTAGCCTTACATTCCCTAATAATGGACGATGCACCATACCACAGTCAAATTTTGAACAAACCATCCACATCAACAGAAAAAGCGGAAATTGCGAGTTGACTGGAAGAAAATAAGATTAATTTTGATCCAAAAATGACAAAACCAGAGTTATTACAATTAGCGAAGATGCATAGAAAGCAAAATTATTCATTTTATAGATGAAATAATAAGAGAACATGATCACGAAGCATTAATGTTACCACTATACCACTGCGATTTTAATGCCATTCAAATAATTTGAGCTATCTGTAAATCTTACTACAATAAACATATCGGTAAAGATGGATCCAGTGACGAGAAAGTAGTAGGAATGTGGAATGAAGCTTCAGAGCAATGTACACCTAACATGTGGGCAAAATGTGTGAACCATACTGAAGCACTTATTAGAAAGTGGTACGATAGAGAAAAAGTTATTCGTGATATTGACGTTGAACCACTAACTATTAATATAGGTAACAGTTCCTCTTCAGAGTCTGACGATGATTATTGAGATACTCAATATATATTTGTATGGTAAATGTCTCAATGACAATAAATGTATAAATCGTGTACATTTAATACAAACCTTTATTACCCATGATTTTTTATTATGCTAACCAATGGCTTTTGTTAGCCCTGAATTATGTGTTGTTTAAATTTGAATAGATTCATTCAATAGAAAGATTCGTATAAATTTCTACTTTTGTTAATAGTTACAGAATACTTTTTTCGTGTATATTAGTAGCAGACAAAATAATTTTCAGTAAATGTTATTTTCGAACAGTAATCATTGACTGCAACCAACAGCAATATTTAGTTATTTATAACGCAAAAAAATACTGACAAGATAAACAAGCAGTTAACGAATTTACGCACACGACAAAGTAACAGTAGCCATTTTTGACTTATTAATTCATTTCGTGAGGTTAGTAGGTATGACGTCAGGGTAAAGGTCAATTTGTTTCACTGTACCTTCTGTAGGCAGTGTTGCTAATTTACCGCATATTTTTAGGGTTCAAACAAATGATATGAAACAAAACAATATCAAACAAATGAAGGTATTGAAGAATTGAGAAGAAAATTGTTGAACATGTCACGGGAAAATAAAAAAATTAAAACATCAATTTGCTGGTGTCAAACGTGTTTTCAGTGAAAACCAAATAGAAAAAATGAATAGCCAGAAGAGAATTTCTTGGTCGATAGCGAAATCTCATATGCAATAGCACTATACGCTGCTGGACCAAGAGCGTGCAAGCTCAGCTTAAAAAAATGTTCCCATATCCTACTGTTTTATCACTCAAGCAGTGGCTAAAAAAAATAAAACTGGAACCAGGGATTTTGTCAAATGCGTTGAAAATAGCTGAATTCACTTCTATGAATGAAAAAGAACGGGTTTGCACCATCATTTTTGATGAGATGAAAGTTGTTACGTCACAACTGTTCGGTACAAAGTTTACTTGAATGACAAAAAAAATGGTGCTGAATCGGAACGATCCTACAGACGATAAACAGTTTGGACGCAAGTTAAATTAATTGATCGGAAGATTAGGTTTTCAAAAATAACTTTATTGGATACAATTACAGGTTGTGCAGAGACAACGACAATAACAAGAATGAATGTTGGAATAATATTATGCTCGGCGTTGCCTTCGGGTATCTTGCAGCGTCGGCTAGTTTTTATACGGGGTGTGCAAGTATGTTTATATAACTCCTCCCCTTTTCGGAAAAACAATACAAC
This sequence comes from Galerucella calmariensis, assembly GCA_910591675.1. Classification (NCBI taxonomy): domain Eukaryota; kingdom Metazoa; phylum Arthropoda; class Insecta; order Coleoptera; family Chrysomelidae; genus Galerucella; species Galerucella calmariensis. The sequence continues at coordinate 10,934 of CAJUYG010006271.1, forward strand.
TGGAAGGTGGATTGTTTTGGTCAGCCTCCCTCTCTTGGACAGGATTTTCTTTTCTTGAAATTTTCTTTCGGGTCCATGATATGAAAATAAAAGTTATAATTATAGTTAAAATAAACAAAAAAGGGATATTCCAAACGGCGGGGTGGATAGAATTCGTTTCTATGGGTTGGATGGCTTCTGCTTCTAATTGTATCTCCCGGATAGCTTTCAAATTAATGTTTTTCAATTTCATTACACTTTTGTCTCCATTTTCTATATTTACTTTATTAAATTCTGAATTCATTTTTGGTAAAATTAATGGGTTTCCTTTAATCTTCCTTCCGCCACCATTTGGAGTTTCCAAAATGGTGTGTCCGTTGTTATAGAGATTGGTGAGGTATGCTAACATATCCTCCGGGATTCCAGAGCAGCTGAAGGCAGAGAAGAGACTATCGTTATTAATGGTGTCTAATGCCTTGCTGATATCCAGCATAGACATATGCACCGTCTGCTTCAGGCGGCGCGCTTGACCAAGAATTGTTTTGAGAATACACAGATTTCTTGCAATCCCATCAACATTTTTTCGAAAAGCGCGCTGCTCGCCACTTAGTGGACCCTCAGTGTCTGCATGTCTAGAACCGAAGATTTTAGGTAGGTACCTCACCGCTACTGCTGAAATGGATAGTGGTCTGTAGTCAGCAGGCGTGGGTTTGAGTCCTTAATTATATTCTTGTGTTAAATATAATTTTGAGAGGTTGAATCAGGAAAATCGATTGAGTTCGTGTATTGATCATTTTGGGAAGAATAATTACTTTCATATAAATATCGCTCACATTCATGATCGTCACTTCATTGGTGAAAGGATGTTCAAATTCTTCTGCAACTTGATTATGGAGCTCTGTTAAAAAAAATTTATTTTGTGGTCGAGTTCGAGTATTGGATGGAAAAGTATCAATTGGTTTTGGCTTATATGAGTGTTTTGAAATTGTAGAATTTCTTTGAGCAAATCTGTTTTGATTAAATGGTAAATTTTGCTGAATATTCTGAGGATTTTGTGGTCTGAATTGGAAGTTATTTTGGAAAGGTGGTCTAAAATTATTTTGGAAATTTGGGGGTGAAAATCTATTTTAGGAATTGGACATGGCTAAACCTTGAAATTGCAGTTGTCCATTTCTAGGGTTGAACGTATTTGGATTGTGAGAATTATAAAAGTTGGGTTGTGTACGCATTGGTGAGTATTGATTGTTATAGTTAAATTGTGATTGAAAGTTTTTGGGTCTTTGATTGATAGATGGAACTATGCTTTAAGAGGGCTTGAAATTATTTTGTAAATTGAGAGAATTTTCTTCCTCCACAACTAATAACATTGCTTTTTCCAATCCATCAGGATTTCGAAGTCTAATATTATTTTGTAATTGTCCTGTCAATCTGCGAATGAAAGCTTTCAAAACTAAGTCGTCATAACTTTCAAAGGTTTGGCCACACAGAACGCGGTCTGCCCGCCGCG
>CAJUYG010006273.1:0-12418 GCA_910591675.1 Galerucella calmariensis
TCCTAGAGCACAGCACCTGGGAGATTACTGGATAGAAGAGGAACATTAGCCTAAGTTGAAGCCTGCAGACATCCTAAAATTCCTCCGGGAAATAGGACTAAAGGAGCTAATAGTTTCTGAGACTCTCCTCAGAATCTGAGTAGAAGTAAGGGGGCACAATAGATCTTTTAGGTCTCAGTGAATGTCACCACAAAAATCACACATACATCACACATACACAAGGGGTTTAGTTAAAATGTCGGCTTCGTTTTCCGAGAATGGTACCCAAACGACATTAACTTTCCCAGTCTGAACCCAAATTTTAATGTAATCTCCGTGGGTAAATTCAATAGGTTTCTTTCCCTCAGTTAGCTCTCTTGATTTTAAGTTCGACTTAACCCCTGCAGGGCGCCGGGTCTCACGGACTTTTTTTAATAGTTTTTTTTTTCAATTTTTTGGTAAATGTAATAGTATAAAATCAAAAACATTATTTATCTGTGATTTAATTTAAAAAATATACATATACATAATACTCGAAAAAAATAAAAGCTATGTTCTAAAAACGTAATACACAAGATGTTCCCGAGTAATATGAAAGATAAAAATACAAAATATAAATAAAAATATCAAAAAAATCTCGAATTTGTATTATAATAAGAACAATTTTTCATTTTTATTGGTTTTTGGCAATATTGGAACATGGTACACACCAAGGTGCAAGGTGGGATAGACAAATAAATTTTCCACATTTTTTGCAGTAATACCTAGTTTTTGAGTCTTTTTTGCAAAAAAAAATCTTTTTTTTGTACCAGGTGCAATTTCTATTTCTAGTTCTATTTCGTCATCAACGGGCTCTTCGTCTTCCTCAATTTCATCCCACAGTCGACTTACTTACCAGAAAATGCAAAAGGTGGGTTACAAAAACAATAACAACAACTGGGGCGCCGGGTTTCAGAGACTTTTCGCTTCATAAATTTTTAAAGAGACGACTTGTTGGATCACCACTCACAACAATTTGTACTACGGGCAAAGTTAGGAAGGTAGCTGGGGCCGCCAAACTTTACAGAATATTGTCGAGAAATGCCGAGCGTGTAGGTATATCATCATCAAGTCTCACGGACCCGGTGCCCCGCCCGCAGGGTTAGGTGTCAATATTATTATCAAAGTCTTTTAACTTGTTACTGCCATCCATTTGAGTGCAATCAATTGCAGATTTATTGTCACACCAAACTTTCACAGAATACATGGTTTTGCCTATCATCTCTCTTACAGCCTTGTCGAGAGAAATCAATTCTTGACAAACATCTGTCATTGCTAAGGTTTCGGCTTGACAGGTGGAGTGAGTGGGCTGTCTTTGTTTGTGTCAGCAATGAACGCATGCTTCAGTTCATCTTTTGGTTTGTGGCGGTCTTCAAAAAAGAGTAGACTGTTCTACTTCAGCTCTCTCTGAACCTTTTGGTTGTTTTTTCCATCTGAGATAGTTTTAGATGTGTCCAGGTAGGTCTGTTTGTCTTGGCTGTTCTTTCAGGGTTTTTACGTCTCTTCCTGAATATGTGTTTCTGCGTTATCATCTACCTTTCTTCTTTTGGGTCTTCCCCCCTTAGATTTCACTTTCTCATCTGAAACTATTTCTGTCTTTGATTCTTCTGAATTTTCCAGCCAGTTTTTATCATTAATGTCAGTCATTATTTCAGAGTTTTTGACTTCTCCTGCATCTGAAATTGGTACATATACATCTTCATACACCAATTTTTCATTGAACCTCACGTTTCTCGAGGTTATAAACTTTCCGGATTCGGGATGCCACAATACATATCCTGAATTTGTGTACCCCACCATGATAGTTCTAATTGCTCTCTCTGAGAATTTAGAACTTGGAATTTGTATTTTGGCATAGGCTAGGCAACCAAAACGTCTGATTTTATCAAGGTGGGTCTTTCCGTTAGGTAAGAACTTTTCTATGGGAGTTTTGAATTGTAAGTACTTAATAATAATAATAATAGATTTATTGACCAAGATAAACAAAAAATAATAATCTGATTATTACAATAAGTATAGTATAGTATAATTTTGGTCAAAAGGACTACTGATCAGTAAAACTGTTCTTCCTCAGAAGCCTTTACAAAAAAAAGGAAAAAAAAGGAACATACTTACTATCTAAATGCAAATGCACTTTAATTCCTACGTTATAAGGTTACAAGAGTATGGTTTTAGGGTAGATTTGTACATTGGTCATTAAAAATAAGTTTGGTTACTCTTTTTTTGAAAAGTGAGATAGGCAATTCTTTTAATTCGTCCGGTAGAAGGTTATAATGTTTCGAGATCTGATAAGTGAAAGAATTTTCAAATTGAGTTGTTCGATGTTTAGGAATATTATTTAAATGTTTCCGACGAATGTTCACATTGTGAACATCTGTCCGAAAAGAGATTTTGTTGTAAAGATATGGAGGGCTCTGTGCTGCTATAACTTTATGAAATAGGCATAGTGCATGAACCTTTCTTCGATCCTCCATATTCAGCCAGTTTGCCATTTTCAGGTTGTGTGATATTTTACCAAATTTTCTAATTCCATAGGTGAGTCTTAGACAAGAGTTTTGCAGTTTTTGTAATCTTCTGTGTTCGACACTATTAAGGCTGGAACCATAGACATAGTCACAGTAATTCGCTAGCGACAGAACTAATGTATCACACAGCTTTTTTCAGATGACTATTCAAAACCTGTTTATTTAAAAATAGTAATTTGAGTTTGGCATATGACTTCTGAAGGATATGAGATATATGGTGATCGAATTTAAGTTTGTCATCTAAATAAAGCCCCAAGTTTTTTGCGTAAGTTGTAGTCGTTATTACGCTATTGTTGATCTTGATATTAAAATCTACTGCAGACCTCCTTCCAAATTGCAGAACCACTGATTTCGACGGATTTATCATTAGATCGTGTTTTGAAGAAAGCTCCACCAACGCGTTAATGTCCTCATTAATATTTTTTTCTGATTCTGCAATTAATAAAGGGTCAAAAAAGTAGTATAATTGAGTATCATCGGCGTACATATGAAAAGTGCAGTTTTTCAGAACCGATGTAAAATTGCTTGTATATATTGTATACAACAAAGGCCCTAGAATAGAGCCTTGAGCAACTCCACGATTTATATACCCAACGTCTGAGTGATTACCTGCTAGCATAAACTTTTGACTCCTCTCACTTAGATAATTTTTAAAAAACTCAACAGTTTTGGGACTAAAACCTATGTAGTTTAAAACAGCTAAAAGTAATTGATGGTTTATCATATCGAAAGCCTTACTATAGTCAAGTAATATCAAGGCTCCGATCTTACCTTTGTCACGTTCTCTGAATATGTCGTCTGTGATGTTTAATAGAGCAGTGCCGCAACTGTGTCCTGCTCTAAAACCCGATTGATTTTGGGGGAGAATATTATAGGTATCTAGATGAAAACGAATTTGCTGGTCTATAATTCTTTCTAGAATTTTGGATATTGTTGGCAAAATCGTAATAGGGCGTAGATCACTAAGGCATTCGGGAGAATTAACTTTTGGAATTGGTAAGACAAGGCCTTGTTTCCAGACATAAGGAAAAACTGACATGCTTAAACAAAAATTGCAGATATGTGTTATGTATGGAATAATAAATGGACATGCTAGCTGAAGTAATGTGATGTTAACACCATCGGAACCACATGCTTGCGTTTTAATATCTAACAGAATTTTTGATATTTTTTCATCATCTACTTCCTCAAAGTCCAGCCTAGAATCTATTCCATCTTTTACATTATTTGTGTAAAATTGTGATATTTCCTCATCTGGGGGATTGAGAATACTGGTAATACTTAGGAAATGATTATTGATAAGATTTGCATTTGTTTGAAAATTGAAAGTCACATTATTATTTTTGTTGCCCAACAAGCTATGTATTATTTTCCATTTATTTTTACCGTCTGAATTTAGAATTTTCCTTTGGATGTATACCTTTTTCTCAACTGTTATTGCATTATTTGTATAATTCCTTAGCTGTTTGTAATAGTTCCAATGAGCAAGAAGTTTAGTAGATCTGTATTTATGAAGAGCTTTATTACGTAATGTTATCATTAGTTTAATGTTATCGGTAATCCAAGGTTCATGGGTACGAGTGAAAGTTGATGTCTTAAAGGGTGCGTGCTTATTAAATAAGTAAACTAAGAAGCTGTTCAAAAGTGTTACCTTCTCATCAATTGTATTTTTATCATAAATTTGTTCCCAATTAAGTGCTTTAAAATCTGTTCCAAAATTTTCGGGTTTGAAATTAGAGAAATCGCGAAAGGTTTTTGAAACCGGTGTTTTTACCGGAGTATCAAAAATTAATGTACTATCAGTTAACCAATGATCAGAACAACCCAAATCATGAACATTACATTTAGAGAAATTCAAGGAATTATTTGCAATAATAAGATCTAACAGTCGATCCTTACGTGTGGGCTCGTGTATGATTTGTTTCAAACCTATTCCATCTAATAAAGACAGTAAAATATTCGTAGAATTATCCATTGTGAGGAGATCAATATTAAAATCGCCCATACATACTATATGTTCATATTCTAAGGATAACAAAGAAATATTACTCTCAAAACTATCCAAAAAAGAACCAATATTTGTGTTTGGAGGTCGGTAGATTGTACCTATGCAAAATTTTGTTCTATTTATGGTACAACTCACCCACAATTGCTCATAGGTATCGTCTACTTTAATATTCTGAATTCTTTTCACCATATACTGTTCTCTAATATAAACACAGACACCACCACCTCTACGACCTCTGTCTTCCCTAAAACATTTATAACCTTTGATGCAAATCATGTTGTTTGTGATATTTTTGGATAACCATGTTTCCGAAACTCCAAATATATCATAATTTTTGTGAATAACCCAATCGTTTATTTGATTAAATTTAGGTAATAATGAGCAAGAATTAATGTGACCAATGCACAAACTTTTCGAAGACATTCTAAAGCCCTCTTAAGCAAAAATAAAAGATAATAAACATAAATGTACCTACTTAGCATAAAAAGTAAATTCAAAGAATGGATGAATGAATATATAAAAATAACAGATAATTAACAGATGTATGAAGATTTATTTGGTTTGCTTTATTGAATTGCTTCTTGTGAGTCTTGAGTTTCCAGTACTAGTCGAGTTTAGATCCAGCTTCGTTACTTTGTTTTCCTTATTGGGATTCGCTGGTGATGTTATAATTCTTTTACCATACTCGTTCTCTTCAAATACGTTATCATCCGGTGCGGAAGAACTAGGCACTCTGAATGACTGTGATTTTTTAACTAGATCCTCGTAGGTGAATGGTTTGCTTTCAACGAACAATTTATTTTTAAAAATGTGAGCCTTTAAATTTTTGTCTTGAGCTTCCTTTAAATGTTCAACGAGTAGTTTCTTTTCACTCCGTTGTTCGGTAGTGAGATCTTCGGAGATGGAGAGTTTACTTCCTTCCAGTTTTTTAGTATTTTTAAGGATAGTATTCTTGATTAACCCTCTAATGCATTAATTTTTTTTAAGTAAAAAATTATGAAAGAGGATGCTATTGGGTTAAAATGATATATACTCGACATTGGAACGGTATTTTGAAAAAAAAAATATTTATAAATGGAAAAAAATAACTTACGCCTGTAGGCGGACCTGTGCATTTACACCATAAATTAATTAATGTAAAAAAGATGTAACTTTATTCGTACCAAAAGTATAATCAATGTATCAGTTGTAGTCTGAGTAGAAAATTTAGTTTTTATTATGAAAATCAAAAAAGCATGTTTTATTTGTTGAATTACACAAACTCAGATTACATTTTACACAGAATGCTTGTGTTTCTGAATAACATTTAGGATACTTACATTGCTTCTTTCCAGACCTGTCTCGAAATATACACCAATGACCCACTTGGTCAAAACGTACATCTTCAGTTGGAAGATAAGCCTTTTTTGGTAGTTTCACGACAGGATTTGGTGATGATGATGAAGGTCGTCCAACACTCCTTTTCTGCTGCACGATTCCTTCTGAACAAAGCGAATCAGCAATTTGAGTTCTAAACACTGGAAGCTCGATTTTTTCTTTTTCCCCATGGATGCGATGGTATAGAATATACGCGTTGACAGTTGCTACATCAATAAGATGATAAAATATTCGGCTTGACCATTTGCGGGTCTTCATGCGGATGTGATATCGCCCCAACAAACCATCCAATAAATCTACACCTCCCATGTGTCAATTATATTCCTTTATAATACGTGGGCAGTCGACTTCATAGTATTTTTTTTCTTTTTTATCCCAACGAGTTGCTTTTTCCTGTGGTTGATTCGTGTCTCTAGATGCAAATCTTTTGGTTCCTACATAAGATGATATAAGTCTTACCGTTTTAGTATCACACCACAAAACTGACGATATATCAATACCAAAAACGCTTCCAACATATTCTTCACTATAACCTCGACCAACTTTTCTCTCCTTCAGAACAGTCTCACTGGAAAGCTTGCAATTGGGGACTCGATTTGTACGTATAGTACCCAAAGAGTATATTCCTCTACTTCGAAGATATGCTAATAGACCCAAGGATGTGTAAAAATTATCAAAATATATAATATGGTTTATATCGTTTTGAACAGTTTGTGAAAGGCGAATGACAACATTAGATGCTGCTCCAAGATTAGGGGCGTTTCTGAGAACCACGTTATCACCAGCACCAGAATATATTTCGAAATTATAGCAAAATCCAGCCGAATCACAAAGAGCAAAGAATTTGAAACCCCATTTGTGTGGTTTATTTGGCAGGTACTGTCGAAGTGCTGTTCCTGACATTTTGGTAGCACACATTTGTTCATCTACGCACAATCGTTGCAACATAGGCACCGATAAAAAACGTTTGGTAAAATGGTTAATAAGTGGCCGAACTTTATGTAGGGAATCATAGCCAGGTTGATCCTTTTCCTTTGCTGCTGAATTATCATTAAAATGTAAAAATCGACGGATTGCTTCAAACCGAACTACCGACATTGTCTGACGGATAGCTTCAAATGCATTCCTACCCCAATAGGATCGTACGTTTGGATAACGAAACACAGACATATAAGTTAGGATGCCGATGTATTGTCGTATCTCATTGGAAGTCACGTTAAATTTCGTTTGAATATCTTCCTGACGGGCATACAAATTGGTCTGTTCCGTTATAAACTGTATAATCTCGTCATCCATAAAATATTTAAAACACTCGTAAGGCGTTTTCAGTTGTTTGATTTGAGGAGTCAATTCTTTTCTGCCACGAAAAACCACCTCATTTACGTGCAGCTGTAGATGTTTTTTTCTCCAGGTAATTGATTTTAATTCTTTACCATCGTTTCTTATATTCATAGCATCCCCAGTGAATATTCCTGCACCAAAAACATTTGGTCCATCTTCTCCACTTAGCTCTGGTGATCGAGCGCGTTTTATACGTTTGTACTTGGTTGGTTGGGTATTAGAAGAAATACTAGGTCTGTTTTCTGGAGGTTCTGATTGCTCCGCTTCAGTAGCCGGTTTATTAGTTACATGTGACGTAGATATCCCTTCAAACATTCCCGCAACCGATGCCTCTGTTTCAGTAAGTTCTGGGTTGTCCAACTCATCTTCTGTAGTTATCAAAGGAAAGCCTAGTTCATTTCTATCAGATGCATCTAATTCTAAGGTATCTTCATCACTATCATTGTCTTCACTCTCACTAGCAATATTATCCATTAACTCAAAAGCTTCCTCATTTGTCAACCTGTCCAAATCATAATACTCACGACGATAAGCCATATCTGAGAAAAAATAATAGGTATAATTTATGAGTCAACGATATATTTCAAGATCCAATTTTTAGCGGCAATGCATAAGTCCGCCTACAGGCGGGTACAGTCTATGTTCCTTCTTGTGTGTCAAAAATATAATATTTTCACAAATGAACGTTTTAGTCATAAATATAACATATAAACCCGCTTACCAGTATTTTTTTATTATCCCAAAAATGTGAGAAAAATGTTTTTTGGCTGTTTCAATTTCCGCGATATTGAGGAACTAATTTATATACGATTATGCTGCAACTTTGACGTTTAGACGGTAATATTATTAACCTGGAATCACTTGTAGGCAACCAAATATACATAAACGTATCACCAGAAACCTATCTCGAGGGGGCTTCATGCATTTATCATAAAATTATCGCGTAATGTGAATAAAGAGACTTTGAACAAAGTCCGCCTCTAGGCGGAGCTGTGCATTAGAGGGTTAAATATCTAACAAAAGTTACAAAAATGATTCTATATTTTGTATTGCCAATTGGGTAGATATTATTAATTTCACCTTCGCCCAGATTCAACTCAAGTTTAGTGTTCAGGAGGTCCAGGGTAAAGCATAAAATATCACCGCCACGAAAATTAGAGTTAAATATTAATATCGAATTTTCTTTGGCTTTTCTTTCTAAATATTCATTACTTTTCTTCAGTCGCGCGTTTTCTTTTTCTAAATTTTCTATTCTTTTGCCATTATCTCTCATAAGTTCTTTCAATTCTCCAATTTGTGACGTTACACCAATAATTTCTTGTCGAATAAAATTTTTCAAGTCTTCAAAATCGCTCATTATGGTTACTTATTTTAAGCGAATTTAAAATATCAGCTACAGGTTTAATGAATTTGGACTACTTTTTATTGAGTGTAGTTAATTATAACGGCCCATTAATAATGTATTTGCAGAATAAAATGCAAATAATCAAGAAACTAGTCATTTAGTACTAATTTTGATTAAGCCAAACTCACCGGGATGTCTTGTTTTATATACAGATCAATTTTCAAAAACTTAGAGCCACTTTTCACTATATTTTTAGACACTTTTGCAAGAGCACACTTTCATACAACTTGTCGTATCAAATCGAATCTGCTTATGGGGAGTACTGTTGTAAATGTGAGTGGAAGCTTCTGATGCCAACATCCACATGTGCTTTGGCAATCCCGAGTCCAGCATCAAAGCTCTAATTCTCCATTGCAATGTCTTATTAAACCTTTCTGAAGTGGCGTTATGCTCTGGAGTATATGGTGGTGCAAAGTCTTCGTCTGTTTTCTCACGTTTCATCACTTCAGAGAATTTTCCTGCTTTAAACTCCTTCGCGTTATCCGTTCTGATGAAACAAACCTTTTCTTCTTTCCCTAGTAGGTTTCTGGTGTGAGATAAGAATTTTTCCAAAAAGTCGCCTGTTTCACTCTTATTTGTCACAGAGTATGCTTTGGCATATCTGGAATAATCGTCGATAAATGCAATTATAAACCTATTGCCACCAGGGAACGAAGCTGGCTTTATCGGTCCCATCACATCAGTGTGTAACCTCATCAATGGCTTGTCTGCCCTTAGCCTGGTCTCAGGGAATGGTAGCTTTTGCATTTTGGCTTTTATACAAACTTCGCAGTCTGATATGTCGTCATTGAATTTAACTTTCTTAAGTCGCTCTTCTGATTTTTGAAGTATTCTGAGATATATCAATGATACGTGTCCTAATTTAATATGCCATATCATTCCCTCGCTAATTTGGGGTTTTGTTTTTTCTTCTGGAATTGATTTCGGTAAGTTTTGTAAGGAGGTTAATTTTTCCTCATCTGATTTGCGTTTGATATTTATGATTTCTCGATTCAGACTATTTGTCTCAAAATCGGAAATCTTATCTTCTGATTGTGTGGAGTTTTCGTCCATCTTGACGGGCTCGCTACTCTCCCTCCCAATCTCTGACGGACACTCTGGATTTGTTTTATTATTTCTTTCTGAATCCTCAATTTTCTCATCAAGCTCCATGATGTCTATCTGAGATTGTTCGAGCAGCTCGTCCAAAGTGCCTATACGGGCTTTACACGAATACCTGTCATAACAGTTCGTCTGTGAGTTTGGTTCATCGCAAGGTTCATTAACTTTGAAAGTAATTGACCAATTTGGTTTTAGATAGGTACCTCTTAGATATTCTGAACCAGATTCTCTATCAAAAATACTCAGTGTTTGATTATCTAGGTAGATTCCTAGCCCTACATGAGCAAACCTGAGAGATATTAAATTGTCTGAGATGTCATTTGCAGCAATTACATTAGATAATTTAATAATATCTTTTTCATTAGTTTTTGATTTTAAGAAAAGGTCCCCTTTGCCGTCTATAGTTATATTAGCCGAAGGATTTTTGTTAGCGCTTCTGATTCTCTCGCCATTGCAAATTTTAAAATTATGCAAATACATACTTTTGTTTATTATATGATCCGTTGCTCCGGAATCAGTAATAAAATGTATTGAATCATATGAGTTATAGGATGTTGTATTTGGTTGAGAATTGTTACCTGTACGAAAAGCTCTCGAGTTGTTTTCTTTATATCTCCGTCCAGGAATGTTACTTTTTCCGCTTCGTTGCTCCACGCGACCCTCTTTTACTCTGAATTCACCCCCTCCTTTACCTCTATCTCTGAAGTCCTTTGTGTTACCTCTATTGTTGGTGTTGGTATTATGTTTAGTGAAGTGTTGTTTAATATACCCATCCTTTGGATTTCTGCTGTTTGGACAGTCATCTCCTTTGTAATTGGTAACTGCCTGACAGTAAAAACAATACCAGGCATTGTATTCTGCATTTTCTTGCAATATGGCCAAATTTGTTACACCGGTAACATTTTGATTGCTTGGCTGTTCCCTTCTCTGACACAGCTGTCGCATTTGTCACAAATGCTTTTGCATCTGAACATCTGGTCTCCGAGTTAGCACGTTTTTCCGCTTCTTGCTGTAACAAATACATTTTATTCTTTTTTCTTATTCTTTTGGGAATCAAACCACAATAATGTTTTTTATTTTTTATTTCGACGTTTCGGTAGCGTTCCAGCTACCGTTGTCAAGATTAACTAGTAATAAAATTGATAAAAAAATTTTTGGTCCCTATATGACACAACGAAAAAATATATTGATTCCCAAAAGAATAAGAAAAAAGAATAAGTAATGCCACAAGGAACTTACAGAAAATACATTTTAATTTCCGATAAAGTCATATCTGAATTATTACTCTGACGTTTGGAATAGTTAACCGTGCTAAGGTTTCTATATACGTCTGAAACTGCTTGATAGAAGGCAGATCGCTTTTCTTCTTCGGACAACGGCACAACGGTATCAAAAGATTCATATTCCTTTACTAATTTATCAAAACGATCAATAGAGTCGTTTACATTTTCCTTATTCGTCCTTTTCAGATTATACAATTGAGCTCTGATCGATGTTGAGGTTACGTTGGTCTCGGCTCGTCTGTTTTCTTTGATTTTTTGAATTATTTCGCCAGGGTCTTGTATTCCCACGATTTTGTTGTGATAATACTCGTCTATGTGAGATATAATTATATCCCTGGCATTCTTTTTAAGTTTAGTGAGTTCGTCTGGAGTGTAATTGGTTGTTGCTGCGTTGGGATATACTATATTGAAAAGATTGTTTGCTTCTAACTCTGGGTTTAAATGATCTTTCCAGATGTTGAAAGACAATTTTTTTGTTAATTTGTAGTCTCTCTTCAAGTTGTTTTTTTGAATTTGAGTCAAAAGATCGTCTGATTTCTTTGAATGTCTAGCTCATTTCGTTTAAAAATGTCGTCTGAATAAGTGGGGATTGTGTGTCATTTGATACTTGTGAGCTGTGTGAGTTGTCATTATCTCTGAAGGCAGAGTTAAATAAAGGAGGGTTTGTTGTTTCTGAACGTCTGATGTTGTCTCTTTTTGTAAGTTCCTTGATGACTTGAGCTAATGTGTTTGAGGCCATCTTCAAATCTTTGGCTACATTTTCCTGAACTGCTCATTTACAGCTTGGATCAAATCAGACCGCAATTTTCTGTCTGAGTATGAGTTCTGAGCCATTATAGGTGGGTACTTCGCTACTAATCAGTGGACGTCCAGGTGGTGTGAAACTTTGGTCTGAATTCTCTGTAAAGGTAAACATTAATTCTGATTTGTTTGGTATATATTTCAATAATTGGTTACATTCTGAAAATATTTTTGACTTTAAATGTAAAAGTGCAAAAATAACCAGATCTGGTTTCTTCTGATATAATGTTTACATTCTATTTACGAATAGAAAGCACTTTACCTTGGTTGTTAGTGGACCAAGCCCCATCTTGTGATGATGGTTGTTCATGATGGATTTCGGCTATCTCTATATTATTGGGATCATCCTTACTTGCTTCTGACATGTCTATAAAAATACCAAACATTCGTCTGTTAATAACAAATTTTTAAAGAAATAAACTATACGTATAGAAACAAAATTTATTTTTGTAGTGGCTTGTTTTCCTTAATGACCGCACTGCTAGTAAAAAGAAACTAAGCAAACCATGAGTCTTAAGGCGGCGCCAGACATGCGGCATTCGGCGAATACCGAGCGACT
>CAJUYG010006274.1:0-12418 GCA_910591675.1 Galerucella calmariensis
GAAATGGATTAACTCAGGTAGTCGTGGTACAACTCGGTAGTCCCCAAGAAAACATTTGAAGTAAAATAGATACAATAATAACAATAATAATACAATACAATAATACAATACAATACAATAATAATAATAACAATAACAATAATAATATAAGACAATAATTGTGATAAAAGAATGGACAGGACAAAGAACATGTAGGATTATCTTAAAGCTGAGTATATAAGTATTTACGGAAGGGAGGGGAGAAAGGGAATTTATTCATTTTCAAGAAGGTTATTGAAAAAGTTACGTGGATTGGAGATGACGTAACCTTTCAATTTTTTTAAGGACATGAATGTTGAAAATCTCCTTCAGTTCTTTGGGTATAACATTATAGAGTTTCGGGGCAACAAAATCATAAAACTTCTGTCCGAATGTTTTTGTCATGAACGGGACTACATAGTTGCCTTTTTGTCTTGTTTCGTATCTGTGTGAGACAATTTGGTTTTTTGTTTTGTTTTGATGATAATGACAAATAATATTTTGTGCAAAAAGTTGGCTGACGTCTAGAACACCTGATTCTTCATAGAGGAGATCTGAAGGGTGAGTTCGTCTTTTTGAATAGATAATCTTCAGAAATCTTTTTTGTAGAACTTCAAGTGAGTGGATGCGTGCCTTGTAGTTGACCCGGAAGCAGTCAAGGGCGGGAAAGACACTTTACGCATAAGTTAGGAACATTATTTTTTCTACGACCGTATATACAAAAAAGTATACCTACCCATTTTCCAAAAGTTATTTTATTCCATCATACATATACAAAACTTTAACCAAAAACTATTAATTATTCATTATAAATAATATTTGAAACACAATTTGTTGCGTTCTGTAAGTTACTTAAAATTGCCGGTCTAGTGGAGTTATTCTGTGTTAACTGGCGAGTAGATGACGTCGATGAGGATGGCATCGGTTGCAGGTTATATAAAGATGACGATGAAGGTGACGGCAACGGTTTCAAGTCATTTGTAGATGAAAGAATTTTATTTGATATATTTTTCTTATATCAAACCCGGGTGGTTTGATTGTTGTTTTGTGACACTACTTTGAAGAATGTACAGGGTATATCAGAATATCTTCATTATTTTATATTTTCAAAAAATTAAAAATGCAACAAAAAGCTAGAAAAGATGTAGATTTTGTTTGATGGACTATTTCGTAAATATTTATTCACCTGTTGTAACAATAGTTATCTTCCAAAGTGAAAAACTATTCTAATAAGGTCAAAATTTGCATAATTTTACTTTCGAAACTAAAATGCGTGCGGGAAAGTGGGTTAAAACGCACGGTCGTCGACAAAACTCATGAAGCGTTAAAATAATTATTATTCTGTGATATTTATGAATCCAAGATGTTTTTTAAATTAAAATTTTATCATTATAATAATACACAGTGTGACAAAAAGGCTGGTCATAAACTGGAACCAAATTCTGCTGCTGAAAGTAACTCGATTATTATTTGACGTTTTTGAAACCAATGGAAATGTTCAATTTCAATGATTCACAAAACGTCATTATAGTAGGATATGGTCGGATTACATTGTTCCAGCGGAAAAATCTTAAAAAAAATTCAATGTACATTGGTTTCATTAAATGACAACCACACGACAACGTAGCGTCAAAAAATAATCTATCAAATGCCACACGAGAGTTGGATATATTATATAATAACTCCTTAGGCTTTTTCTTGAATGTGTTGACATTTGGCAAGTTCTCTAAGAGCAGTTAAATTATTTCCAATTTATTCTCGCCTCTTGTGTTATTACTACAGATTATTTCATGACATTCCTAGTAACCAATAGAAATTTCCAATTTCAGTAATTCATATAGGTACGTTCCAGCCAATCAAAATATCATTATACTGGGATATAATCCACTTACATTGTTCTAGCTAGAACTAAGCTTTTAAACATTATTGGATATGTATGATCAATTATTATTGTATCAAGCAGGATGAGGATGTTTTTACGGTCGCTAGAAAAAAAAAACCAACTCCAAATATGAATTTGAAAATTGTTTCCACTTAAACATGCTTGCCGTTCATTTTTGAGCAGTCGTATGATTATTTGGAAAATAAATTCGAAGCTTCATTCAATAGATGAATGTTCACATATCCTTTTTACTAGTTACTTTTGGTCTATAAATAATATAATTTATGTAGCACCAGTTGGGCGACGACCCAGCACTGTAGTGGAACGCGTTTGATGCGATAATTACAGTCAAGTAAGGTCGGACATGGTTAGTACTTGGATGGGTGACGACCATACCAGGGAAAACCATCGTATAGGACCCGTAAAGCCTGCAGCGGACTAGCACATCACAGCTCGCAGGCATTATACCAATGAGCACGAGGTATAATGTAGATATGCCGTCTTTCGTAAAACCGAGGTCCCGAGTCCATGGATGTTCGGCTCGTTGAAGAACGCTACCACTGGTTGGAACACTAGTGGGTTCGCCAAAATTTTCGGTTAGGGGTAGAGTGCTCCCGGCGTCGGTGATTAGCCTCAGTCGCAGAAATAGACCGACGTTAAATAACAGAATAAGAAAAAAATGTATTACAGTGAAAAATATCTAGCAGGTTTATGCAGAGTAAACGCGCAGGACAAGCAACAAGTCCTCCTTGTCCACTCCAACGCTCTTTGTGTTTCAGTATCACCGATCTCTTCTGTCACATTGAATTATAGTTCCATGTAGTTGAAATCATATTCTACTTCTTTTTTTAAATGGAATTTCTTCTTGGATGATATTGTTTTTTTCCTCCCAATTAATTTGACAATATTCATGAAAAAAGAAGGTCCAATGCCATTATCGCCTTCAATACCGGTGTGCACGTTCAAAGGTCACTTAGTCTGGGAAGTTATACCTAGACCAATTTTTTTTCATCACAATAATAGTGTGCCTTTGGACAAAGTCATTATTACGAAATCAGTGATAAAGTGTATTATTTGCGAATTTTCCAATTGAAATTAGAAACAAGTATACTTTGTTTTTACCTTTTTTGTTCATTTCCTTATTGATCTAACAAAAACAAAATATCTGTTCCCTCGGGGAGCTCTACTTCCTCAGTGAAGAGTTCGCTCTCAGGGCTAATCCCTCACAAGTTGTGTATACAAAAGTTCGTTTTCCTTGTAGCTAATGACTCCACTATAAGCAAAAGTCAGCATTTACACTAGATACTTATAACTCTTATAAGATTTTAGGCGGCCTTCGTTCATAATATAGGTAGGATGATGTGATGTTTTGAAGCTACTCAACAATAATTGAAACATAATAATATATCTATTGCAGCGAATAGGTATTCACTCAAGTTTGATCTCAATTCTCAAAAATAAAATCATCAAGGAATTAACGGAACTTTAGTATGAGGGTAGAGTCTAATCTTCTGTGTAATATAAAGCGTTTTCGATTATTTACTTTTGGCTGCTAGTAGCAGCTCGTTGTGACTGAATTCCGTTCGTTTATTACCGGGCGTGACGCCTAGTCTTACCTTCACCTTGCCCCTCAAGCACATACCGAAAAGTATGAGCTTCAAGCCACGGACATTAAATATTTGACGTTTGTCCGGTTTGACGTTCATTTAAAGGTTAATATTGTGCCGATTACGATTTAATACGATTTAAACCTTACTAAAAATATCTAAATATGCAAAATTTATTATCCAAAACATTATAATTGAAAACTGTTCTTCTAACAACACAGGAAATTTATTGGAATTGGCACATTTCAGGTGGTTTTGAGGATCCTAAAAAATCGTGTTCGATTTGCTCAAAAGTCGTGACGACTGAGGCGTCACGCACAAGTGCTTGAAGCCCAAATAAACGAAAGCAACAATAATATGCTCCCGAAATTTTGTTTGTCATGTTGAAGTTATCAACAAAATGAGGTCGAATTATGGCCCCATTTCATAGATGAGCAACATCGGAGATATTTCCTCAGTTGAATGAAGAGATACTGTTAGTAACTTACAACTGGAAATTATAAATTATTCAACTGTTGGACGCTGTGAACCGAAATTTTTTTAATGTTTCGATAAATCCTGGATTTCTCCGATGTCCATCAGAGAAAATTAGGGAAAAACCGATTTTCAAAGCAGTACTTTATCAATTGTACTATACAAGTATCTGATTTTCTATACGTGAACATTATTTTCTCATTCGACCACCCAGACTCCAAAAAATCGATTAGATCTCAAACTCCAAAACATCGATTAGATTGGTGACAATACTGAGTAAAACTTGCCAAAGCAGAGTTTGTAAATTTTCACTACCACCGGAATTGACAAAAGAAACGTTAATTATCCGCTAATTACATCCAACTTTAGTGTTTTTCTTTGAAAAGCCAAAAGAAATAAAAAAAGAAAATCTTAGCGAAGTAAACAGATTCAAAGGTTTGAAAAGTATTCCCTTATCTTTTGTGAACTTCCTTACCCAGCCGCATACATAAAAAAGGAAAACGTGAAATTTCGGCTTCGATTAAATTCTTATAAACAGGATATGGAAACAACTTCACAAGATATTTCGATACCAACACAATTTAATGATAGTTTTCTATTCATTGTTTGATGACTTTGTAAGTTGGTAGGTTATGAAAAATATTTAAGCCAAAACAAGTTCGATTGAATTCCATTAGTTCATATGAAATTAGGAAATAATTCATGAAATTCATTTAAATTGAGCTCTTGTTGAACTATGTATTACTGTTGACATTAGAACATTACCTACACTATATTCTAGTTCTATTTATGTTCAGTCAAAATAGATCAACTGGTTTTTCATTTCCGAATAAGAAACATACGTTAGGTACTCACAATTTTTGAGAATTATTTAACTTATTAAATCGCGAAGTTTGAAGACTTACGGCATCATTGTATTGTTATTAGCTTATGAAAATTTGGGCAATAAAGTGAGTTGTTCCAATGGAAGGATTGTATCGCACAAAGTGAAATATTGAGTATTCTAACATGTTTAAAAATTTTCAAATGCATGGATTTTTCAAGGCCAACATACAATGTTTCTTGTTCCTCGAAGACTAGGGTTCAACCAAAAAAAAATTTCAAATGTAAACATCCACTTGACGTTGGAGGTGGTTTCCAGTGTTTTGAGTCCATGACACATACCTTTACCGAATCGGTTTAATAATTTAGAGAAATATTTGGCTGCCCGATATTTTTTGAAGATTATTCCCCAATAATTTATTGGGAAAACTTCTTGCGAAAATGGAAAAGTTGATAATACTTTGAAGTTATGGTGAAAGGTCGTTTTCTCGGAACTTGTAAATTTTTTATAGACCCATAACTTTTGAAACGTTTTTTGATAAGATGTTGAAGTGAGTCGGAAATTGGGAAAGAAACATTTCTCACCATTTTTCATCCCTTCCTATGCTAGGAATGACAGCAGCAAAAGTTACCTTTAACAGCGAAATCCTTCCTATTAATTTCGACCAATCGCTATCAAGAATCGGTATGTCAAATATAAATATTAAGTGGAAGAATCGCTTAACAACTGTCAACTTAGCTTAGCAGTTTTTCCGAAGAAAAAAAATCGCAAAAGTTTCATGCAAGCTTTAACCGATAATAACTACAATACAGCCTACAATAATTGTAATTTTTATATTAATTATTGTAATTTAGAATGAGTTTGAAGTGATAACCTTTCCTAGTTATATTGCTCTTATCAATTATTGTTCTTATTATTTTAATTTGAAAAAATGTAAGTATTAAATAAAATGTTTATCCAACTCAGGAAATAATCTTACCAAATATCCCTGGCTATTTATTTTTCCGACTGACTTAATGAGAAAAAAAGAATTGAAAAACTACTAGTGCATTTTCGAGGGTATTATTCCCAGGCATCCTGGAACACTCGTTTCTAAGTACTACAAAGTACTGAGAAACTCGTTTTTCCGAATTTTTCCGGAAAAATTAAATGCCTAGTGATACTACCCTCGACAAATGCACTAGTATTTTTTCAATTATTTTTTTTCCAATAAATCATCGTCAGTAGAAAAAATAAACAGTTTGACATTTTTGTCAACAGCTTGTCAAATTATTAAACACTGACAATGAGTCCATGAACAATGAAACTAATTAAATTGTTGATGCCTGTGTGCCCGCTAATACAGTTGCGACTCAATGATTAACCTGGAGACAATTTTCCACATTTTGTGATGCTAAAGGATATAAATTTGAGCCAGATATTTCCGTCAAGAAATTGAATCTAATATTGTAAGACTGGGATTTTAAATATGCGAAAATGAAACGGGGAAGACTACAAAGAAGCGGTAGTTGAAAAAAATGATAAAATGCTACGAAGTAGATATTATAAAGAATTACTGACCAACAGTTTAATCGACGAGCTGCACGTATGGCTAAACGTAAAATCCTGAAAGGACAGGCCAAAAAGAGGAAATCCAGTATCAGCTCTTAATAAATATTAAGTTTTTTCATTGGCTAGATTATATGACGAAAATAAACAGGAAGGACTTCAAAAGATATATCACATTATTGAGAATTAGCTTGCCGCGGAATAGAAGCGACTGACTGCAAAAACACACATTTTCTATAGAGAATTGGAGATAATGGAAATGAAACTGGACGTATCGTGTATAATCCTCTATTTTCGGAAACAAGACAAGGCGGTGACAATAAATTATGTGACAGTGAATGAATTACGCTTTATATTCCAGACAAACGTATTTGCTCAGTACGCTTACTTAAAAAGTTGGTGGAAGAACGATGCACTTCCATTTCTTACATCGAATCCCTTTCGGAAGAACAAAAATATAGGTAATAAAGGTTGGTATAAAAATATGTCGATTGGTATTAATGAAATTTCCAAATTGACTAAATATTTAACACAACGCATTGGTATAGGTGTCAAACCTGTCAAAACTACAAATCACTCAAATCAAGTAGCAGCAGCTAGCGAATTAGTTGAAAGTGGAATATAAGAACAAGATCTAATAAAAAGCTGCAGTGCATCATTGATAAAACCATATTCACAAGTTGATAAAGAGTATCATTCAAGCATCATTCAATCGATTCGTTTTTAAGAAAAACATACTTCAACATCTTTACAGAAACGATTAACTGTGGCACCCGTAGCGACATTAGTATTCCTCGTATGAGTTGCAATCACTGCGTGTTTAATAATTGTATAGGCTGCAGTTTAAGAAAACAAGAAGTGCGTAATACGCAGTTCTTGGTACGTAATGGATAATTGTTAGCTCTCGAAATATTATATGTAACCGTTAACCCTCCTTACAGTGAATAGTGCGTTGTTTAGCGCTTGTAGGCATGCGTGGCCATTTTCGTCTCCTTTTTTTATGGTTGAAATCAGCATAGCCGCAAGTTTTATCATAGTTTTGAAGGTAAACCACGTTACAAAGTTACAAAATTTTGAACTTTCATATTTAGAAATAAATAAGTATGAAAGTGGGGTTATACCTACTCAGGATTATTGTCAACAGTAAGTTGTTAGTGTTTAATGAATAAAAATTACGCACCCTATGAACATTATTTTTCTGTTCTGTAGCATTATGAATTACGCATTAGGCACAAAAGTTATGAAATACACTCTCCATTCGATGAACAAGCTTTATTCTCAAATAAAATGGAATTGTTCATAGTTTTTTTTAAATTGATATTGTACTGATATGTTTTTTGATATTTTAGTCATAAAATAGTCCTGCCGAATAACATTCGATGTTTGTATTGATACAGTAAGTTGTTTGAATTCTAAAGACTGCGTAGGCTAAAAACGCTCCACTTTCGGTGTCGCGTTTTTAATGGTTGACAGTTTTTGTCTTCAAATTGTTGGCAACAGTTTCTCATCAAACAACCCAAATTGATCTGATGAAATACAAACATGTCATTATAAGTTATTATTCAAGAATTTCCATTTTAATAAGACAGTATTTCGAAAATCCTGATAAATATATCAAACCGCTTCATTAGTTCCATCTTTTCTCCAGTAATAAACATTGGAAATCACGTTAAATTTGATCACTTTGGGATTACTTTCAGTCTGTAAAACAGCCAGCGTATCAAACAAACAGGTAATATTAAACATAAAACTCCCTATAAAGGAAGCTATTACCATTGGGTTTGCCTTCGTTCCGTCCAGTAACAACCTCAAACTTCCCACGCTTTGTTTATATCGTTTCTTACTTTTCTAAATAGGTGAAGTTAAAAATAAAAAAGGTATAAGGCAAATGACTGTGCTGAGCGTTGGAAAAAGGCATTAATGTCAGCACGTGGTTTTAGTGGTGGTTGAGTATTAGTAAGAAGAAGTAACGCTATTATTTAGATGTCTCACTTAGATAACATCAACGTTTATATATGGAACATTCGAATATATTGAAATACTATGTCGAAACAACGAGCAACTGAGGTCGAGATGTTTTGTCGAACCGGCATTATATGGAAAGTTGGTGAGTGAATTTGAATTGACATCTTCAAATAGACAATACGTCATATCATATTATGTCAATAGACTTTCCAATGACAGTTCTAGATTATTCCAGGGTAGCTATTCCCTAAAATCATACGATCCGGTGCTTCTCTCGTACGATGGGATCTATCCCGTGCGATCTATCTTCCACGGTCGAAATCGACGACGCTCAAAATTATTGCGTTGCCAGCATTATTTGATACAAAAGATCTACTTTTTAGTTATTTTTAGCCTCTTTTTTTGTACGGTTGTCATAGTTTTCTGTCATTAATTACTTTTTATATTTGTCATGTACTACCAATGATAAAAAAGGGAGTCTGTTTAGTAAATCAATTAGTATTTAAATTGAATAAAAATGAGTCAGTGGCATTTCACTCCTTACAAAAGAAGTGCCCCCACAAACGGCATGCTTCCAAGAGATGGTCATATAAAAATCTGGAGCCCCTATCTTCGTCAATTCGTACTTCCTCCTCTGTCTCCCGTAAATCCTCCATTATAACTTGCCAAAAATAATAGTTCTCCATGTCCATAATAAAACACCGATTAAAAACACTGATGATAAGTAAAACCACTAAAGCTCACGACAAAGTATTTTTTTCAACTCTATGCACATGAATTTAAGATTCAAAGCAACAGAATAGTCACGGAATGCATAGAGGAATAGTAATTATATACTTATTATATGCAAATTTCCATTAAAAAACCTTTTTACTAGGCAAGCGCCAATTCATTCGACTCTGCTCCTCTATTTCGGACCATGCGATCCGGAGCGTATGATTTTCATGAGAACAATTATATCGGATCACGGGCCAAGAATATAACGACGATCGCCTCATGTGATCATTGGCCATAAATCTATGCAATTGTTCAAGAATAGACGTCCAGATGTAAGTCTCCTTTTTTTCTCTCTTTTTCTCTATGGACTTCTATATAAAAGTCTAGAAATGGCATCGAAGAATATAGAAATGTCATGGAAAGGTCGAGTACTCTCTGGAACAGGTGAAAAGTATAAAAGGCGGGATAATTGACATTTGTTTGTTTGTTTGTTAGTTTGGGGTATTAGACTAATAAACATCAAGACAAAAGCAAAAAGGGGGTTTCTTGTGATTCGGTGTGAGTTTAATGGTTTATCGTCGCATTCCGTTGTCTGTTAGCTTGGATCTTTCGAAGTTTCAAACTACTCAACGGAATCTAATGCAGTTTTTAACAATAGAAAAACAGACAAATATTTTTGAGGTAAGCAGCAAAAAAGCAGAAGTGTTTTCTTTTCAGATTTCCAAGCCTGTGTGAATATTTATTCACATCTTCATGAAAGTTAATTGTGAATGTATCCCTGATCTTATTATTAGGAAAGCGTTAAGCAATCAATTTTGGAGTGAAAATAAGTCCAAATAGCATTACAAGCACTAGGAAAGTTGGAATATAATAGTTATTTATGATATAAGTGCGCAAAAGTACTTCACGCACAAGTTTCATACAAAACTTATCTACGACCACTTGAAGAAAAAATAAAAATGTGCTTTGAAGGGGTTGAAAAACATAAAAAAGAATTTTTCATAAACAAATATATACGCAACGAACTCTAATTATTCAAATTCATATCTACAGTAAAATGAGGACAATTATTTAAGTTACTTATTATAATATTGGGTCATTTGTCTCTTTTGAAGTAACAAATATTTTTCAAAAATTGAATAGATGATAGAGATACAAATAAAATCATTTTTAGAAACCTTAGAATTAAATATTTGTTTCAAAACTGACAACAATTTATCCAAATTCATTAAAAACAACAAATCAAAATCTTCAAAACTAAATAAATCAGGAGTTTATAAATTAAAATGTGGTAATGACGACTGTGATAAAATGTATATAGGTAGAACTTTTAGGAATTTTAAAACTAGAATTTCAGAACACAAACGTAGTTATGACAACCAAAAATTAGATTCCAACTATTCAAATCAATTATTAGCGAACCAACACTCTTTCGATTCAAATTTTGAAATTTTGCATATAGAAACTAAATCCTTCAAATTAAATCTTTTAGAAGCCCTAGAGTTAAATAAAAACAAATATTCAGATAATCTTCTTAACGACCAACTTGATATTAACAATTCTCCATTATTAAACCTTTTTACCTAGAAAGATTCCTGTAGGATGGTTGTGAATGAGTTTCCAGGTAAACTTGTTAAATACTTTAGTTAATCCCATATTTAGACAAATTCATTTCATTTCCTTGTCAATAGATTATAATTTTATTGTTAAATATCCGTATAATTTAGTATTAAGGCACTGTATAAATTGAAAGTTTCTCATTATACCCCCATTCGTTTGAAAAAGCTACTGTGTTAGCGATACGCGTCACTAAGTTCAAATATAATGTAGATTTAACAAAATAAAATTGTTTGATTTCATAACTGAATATTTTTCACTATGTTTCACTGCTGGACCGATGTTAATGTAGTTCTTGGTGCCTGCTTGAGAAGGTTGCTGGAGAGTTCACACCTATAATTAGTCACGGTAGGTGGCGCTACAATCGGTTTCATGCTGAACAACAAAACGTATGGGCCGATTCTATGGTATTTGGGATGGTATTGTTTGGAGAATCCACCTGGGTGAAACTAATACAGTAATATTTATATAAAACTGGAATAATGGTAAACAATAGGTAGCCCATGAGCCATGTAGGTGGTTCACTATTTCGGGTGAAAGTCCCTCTCATCTTCGAGTTTCATATGAAAAACGAGTAGAATAAGGCTATTTGTCAGGATAATCGAGGCTACAGTGGACATTGGAAATCGTAGAATACTCACGAAAACGCTGTGTACTCAGATGCCTTTCATTGTACTACAAATCCATTTGATACTAAGGATGGGTTGTTAGGTATCTCAGTAGATATTGAAAACATCAGGGCATACATTTTGCGGCGATACTCCATTTGTTATTGATTTTCCCAATATAATCTACAAGTTATAAAGCTTGTTACTTTTTTTACAATGGAAAATTTCCATTCTTATTCTCGGTTGTGTTTTTTATTTTTCTGACATTCATGAATAAATAAATATAAATATGCAGTTTATGTTTGAATAGTTCATCTGAAAACAGCCTCAAGCTCAAATTGGAATTAATAAATCATCGTTCACAAGTATAAGAATTAATTAGATTATTTTCGTAAGCCGCTGTGTTATTAACGCAGCATGAAAGGCGAACCTGCTCGTGAATGACCCAAACTTAAATTCAAACCACTCTATGCAAAAACGCATTCAGTGACTTATTTATGTGAACCCTGTAGTTTTTCAGATCAATAAACGTTTTATTCGAATGTATCTGCCAACAAATAAAATTGTAGGACTTCATTAGATGGATGTTTTTGGATATAGGTACTTCAGACATATTGTTTCAGCAAACTGCTGTAATTTGATGTTTCCCAGTTCGTGAATAATCAAAAACCATATTCCTTAGCAGGTAGATTGGCAAACGAGAATGTATAATGTGGCTTAGTCCCACTTTATATTTTTATCTCAGTTATTCAAAATTTTAAGTATACTTCCGTAATTTCAACAGTATTTCAGATTTAAAACAGCGAACTCGTAATCAACCAAGACTCATTCATCCGGAAACAAAAATAAAGCCTTTGAAGAGCTTAAATATCGCCCAGGCTACTGCCAGGAAGTAAGCCGCCAGGACTTTGAGAGGATTACTCAGTTTTATTAAGCATTGAATGTGTAATTCACGAGCTTAATAAATCATTGTTCCAATATCATTGAGTAAAGTACATTTTTCAGGGAGAAACCTTTCAGTTTTTGAATTTGAAATAAAATTTGTTAAAATCACTAGGATCCCGATCTGGAAGTATTCTGCATTAGAGCGACCAATCATAACTTATGGAGCTATTGCGTGGAGAAATAAGACTAAGCTTAATGCTGACCAGAGTAAACC
>CAJUYG010006276.1:0-12416 GCA_910591675.1 Galerucella calmariensis
ATCTATTTAAAAGATTTTGCATCGAGGGTGTCCAAAGTGACGTGTCTAGTTGGTAAGAACCTGAGTGAGGTGAGAAAGCACGTCACAACTTTAACAAATTATTATTATTGTCAAGATCAAATACATTACTAGTGCAAATAACTCACTATACAGGGTGAAACACGACCAACGGGATGGACGCTTTATAGCGAAACCATAAAAGTTTTGGAATAATTTGTCACTTTAGTAGTTTGAACATTTATATAGGCTACATTTTAAAACTATTTTGGAATATACAGGATGTTCCAATAAAGTGTGGCAAAGTGTAGCGTATCAAAGTTATATTTTTTCTTATAGGACACCCTATATTTTATTGCATGCTCTGATTGCCACTAAAAAATAAAAAACTACTTTATAATGGTTCCCCTAAATACAGAGAGTTCCGAGTTATGCTGACTTTTTTAAAAATGTGAACATTTCGAAAAAAAATTAATAACTAATTGATATAGCCAATTTTCTCTTACATCTCAATAGTTGGACATTCGTTGGATGTATTCCACGATTGAGTACTAAACATCTCTTTACAGGGTGCTCAGAATTTTCAGTTTCATTATTAGATCATTCATCAATGTGCAATATCGGGATTATTTTAAGCGGAACACCCTGTATTTTAATAATTCACCATGTTGACACAAAATTTTGTTTATGGACTTTGGATAAAGTTGGAGAAGATCCCGAATGGGTTGGTAAATAGTAAATAATTTCCATTCCTACGATACAGCAGACAAACATTTATTCCGTACATCGCAACACCGATATGGAGGGTAAAACGTTTGGGGAGGGATTTGGGCGAGTATGTTATCGGCCCGTATTTTTTTAATGGACACCTGGATGGAAGAACATTTTTGTGTTTTTTGAAAAAGACTTCTGAATTGTTCTCGAAAACCTAGCACTTAGCATATGAATGAAAATGTGGCTACAATTGGACGGAGCTCCTGCTCACTCTTCACGTGCTGTTATAAAACACATGCCTATTATAGAAACTACCTAAATAGAAAATGTATAAATAAATGGACAGGTAGAGGCGGTTCTTATTTAAATGGCCAACTAAGTCACCAGAATTGACCATGATGTATTTCTTTTTCTACTACTCCAGACAATATGAAATTAAGAATTTCGAGCGCTTTCGCGTCTATAAGTACATCTATGGAAGCTAGAATCACGTGTTACTTGTTGCATTGCACAAGATGGCAAGCATTTTGAACATCTATTATAGTAATTTTTCATCTGCTTTTTATAATTTGTTGTTCGATTTGTATTAAGTATTTATGTATTTGCTTTATTGAAAATATGTTTTTCTTTTATTATATATAGGTACTCAAATACTTATCGGTAAAAAAGAGCTAGTGTACCCCAGCAACTACCCATAAGAAAAAAATTTAACTTTAATACGCCACACTTCATTGGAACATCCTGTATATTTCAACATCATTTTAAAATGTAGCCTATATCGTTGTTTTTCACTCAACGCCTATATGAATGTACAAACTACCAAAGTGACAAACATATTGAAACGTTTCGCTATAAACCTCCATCCAGTTGGTCGTGATTCACCCTGTATAAAGCATAAACACGAACTAATCACAAATTAAGTATCAACCAAAGTGAAACCACAAAGAAATGCAATCTGCCCTGGCAGATTGCATTTTTTGTGGTAAACTTCTTCGTTTCTTCTTCAATTTTGGTGACGTCTACACGATCTTATAATAATTTTGTGCCTAACTTCAATTTATACTGGGATTTCGAAATTCGGTTTCTTACTTAATGGACGAGTTCTATACAAGGGAAGTGCTGCCAACATAACGGGCAAAAAAATACTGAAAAGGTTAGTCGCATAAGGAAGTGGTTTTTTCGACCAATTTTTGGTTTTTCTTATATATTTTGAGTCCCTCTACCACCCATGCTGTACCCGAAAAGTTTGGAGGTCTTTTTAGTTTGGGGTATTTTGCACCTTACAGTTGACCGAAAACGAATGTCAATTGTCAGCTGTCAACACACTGCTTTACTTTGTTTCGTTTGGCTTGGTTTTGCTTGCTTGTGTTTCTGGTATATTGGATACTAATTTTTATTCTAAATCTGTTAGTGATTTGTGATACTCTGATCTGCTTTTATTATTGCAAATATCCTCGAGAAGAGTTATTAGAAATTCTATAGCCTATCTTTAGTCTAGTATTAGTTTACTATTAGACATGGATTCTGTAGTGCTTTTACCGTCAGATGTTCCTGGGGCAATGTTACAAGAAAATGTACGTTTGGAGGACCATTCTGTCAAGGAATTGAAAAGGTGGTTGGAGTGCAGATCCCTCAAACAAACTGGGTCGAAGGATGAACTTATTAAGAGGTATGTTGAATTGCTGAAACTACTTCATTATTCTTATATTTGAATTTTTCAGAATTAACGACTGCATTGATAATGGGGGAATAAACAAGATGTTTCTAGGCATCGACCAAGGAAAATGGTATGACATGAAGAGAAATATTATTCAAATTCCAACTTCATACAAGGGTACGTTTGATGTATTCCAAGAAAATTTGAAGTGGTCAAGATTTCCATCACGCCCCTTGCCTCAGTATTTCAATAAAGGCCATATATTTACTTATATAGTGGATGAAAATATTGAAAGCGAAAATCCAGAAGTTGTTGAAAGGGATAACAATTCAATAGTAACAGTAAAGCCATTTAGAAGAGGTTCACAATATGTAGACAGTGACCACCTGAGCCAAATTTATGATTCACTTATTAAATGCTACTATTATTGTAAGTGTAAATGTCAAGCATCATTTGACAAAAAAATTAAACATGATGTTATAATATGCGTAAATAACATATCTGGAGCTGTTGTTCAAGGTAAATGTGATTGCAAACAGTCTGCAATGGGCAAGTGCAGCCATATTACTGCATTATTATTATTTTTAACAAAGTATATAGAAGAACATGGTCATGTGCCTGTAGCTTCTACAAGTAAGCCATGTGAATGGGGACAAGGCTCCAATAAAAGGGAACCAGGACCAGTGTCTACTCATATTTATCCCATAAAGCGGTATAAACCTGCAGAAAGATGTGTTTATAATCCACTTCCAACTAATTATTGTAGAAATCTTGACATGAATGCTTTTTTAGTGAACATTCAAAACGGGAGTGAAGAAACCATGTTTGAAACATTATTTTCAATTAAATATAAAGAATTTGAATTTAGCCTCAATGAACTTGAGGTAATACAAAAACAAACCAAAATATTTATCGATAATATGAATATTTTTTTAAATGGTTATACCAATCAATTGGTTCAATTACCTGGCTCTTTCCCTCAAGGTAGTCATAAATGGATATACTGGAGAACCTATTTTATAACATCATCCAATGTCCATATTGTTTGTGGTTTAAAAAGTGTCCAGGCAAAAAAAAACTTTCTACTTAAAAATTTATGGCTTCAAACGAAACCAGTTTGTACTACTGCGATGCAGTATGGAAAAAAAAATGAATCCATTGCAAGAAAAAAATATAATTCTTACATTAACGCAAGCCAAAAAATAGAAGAATGTGGACTTGTTGTTAATAAACTTTTTCCTTTCTTAGCAACAAGTATAGATGGGTTAGTTAGGAATAGTGATGGGTCAATTGACCACATTTTTGAAATTAAATGTCCAAAAGTCTTGGAAAAATGCAAAAATATTGTAAACTTTGACACATTTCTCACAAAAAGCCAATTAAATAATTTCTGCCTGTTTAAAATAAATGATAAAATATTTTTAAAGCCAAATCATCCATATCTTTATCAAATATTAGTCTCATTATTAATATTTGATATTGATTATTGTAATTTGATCATTTGGAATCCAAGTGGGATACTCATAGTTCCTGTAAAACGTGAAAACTATTCTGATACAATAAGGCTTATAATCGACAAAACTAAAAATTTTCATGAAAATGTATTTGTTCCAGAAATGTTTGCCATGAAAGTTGTTCGGGGGCTAAGTCCTATCTGTTTGGGTTAAAAGTTGAATTTTCTTTAAATATAATATTTAAACAATTTTTAGTACAGAGTAGCAGTCTATCATTAATGACTTATTAATTTTCAATTGATAAACTTGTAATTGTGTATTAAATCCTGTTTGTGATTAAACTTGTAAAAGCTAACATGTGTTTATAGAGTGATGTTTTTATCTTTTGTATTTCTAATTTAACTAGATAAATAAAATAAAGTGTTAACAGAAACAAAATGCTTTAATTACACCTTCAATTATTGGTATTGTATAAAATTCTACAGTGATTTGGTATGTTTTTTTTGTGTTATCAATATTTATATATATATATATATATATATATATTATCTTAAAACCCTTCTACCACTAATTTGGTAAGGTAATATTCCAAAAAGTTGCATAAACTACAAAATATGTTATCAAACAATTTTTCAAATACAAATCTTTATTTAACCAAAGGTTTTTCAAAATTTACAAGAAAGCACACAATACTGAAAATATTTGATATTATTGGTAACATAGTAATAGGACAACGGTTACTTAATATTCTATATAATTTAATCCTACGAATGGCACGTTCAACATGAACTCTGGATTTGGCAATTTTCTTAGTCAGACGTTCTTCTTCTGCTGTCAGTTTATCCCTTTTCAAAAGAAATGGTGGAGTGATCACTTTAATTTTAAGTTCATTCGCTAAATCTTGAAGTAGGAAGCCTCTATCTGCTAATAAACAGTCATTTTCTTGCAGAAAGTTCCTTATGTCACACTGTGCAAATAGTTCACTATCAGATATAGAGCCTTCAAATCCTTCACTGCAGTATATTATGGCACCACTAACTGCAATTACAACTAGAAATTTAATTGTGTTGGTGTGCTTGTAACTGGAGTAAGTATTTCCTTGCTGCCTGAAGTTTCTTGCCATTTGCAATGATATCTCGGTAGCATCCATAACCCCAAGAATTTTATCCTCAAAATATTTGAAACAATAAGGAATGTCCTTAATATTTCTAGATGCTAGTAATATGTGCTAGTGTATGAAAACTGAACAACACTACTACTAGGTACCTTTTTTAAAAATGCTTTATAATCAACTGTCTTATACATTAACAAGAATATATTTTTAACTCAACACAGTGTATCTGTAATGTGTGCTGCATAGTTTTTAAATATTTTAAAAGGTATATTTTTTCAAATATTGCATTAAAAATAAAACAAGTAAAAAGTGTTTCATAAAATGTAAGTTTTACCTATTCACGGAGTTTTTTTTTTCAATTGAAAACACACTAATAAGAATTGGAACAAATATTGGTAAAATTATTGAACAAAAAGTTATAACATAATCTTAGACACAACCACAGATCATTCACAGTCACAACCATAGGTCACAAGTCACAACCAAAAAGTTCATTGACATAATTCAAAACCATTTATATTTTAAATGTGACAGAGTGACAGTGCAATTTTTAGGTTAGGTTAACACTTTCATAAAATAATAATTATTATAAAAGTTTAAAAAGTTCTCTTACCTATTAAATTGTGTTATGGTTCATGTAGTTACAGCAGTCTAAACGATTTTATTCACCAAGTAAGGAAACTTTTCACTATCTTCAGATTTTTTCACCTTATTTATTGATTTCGGACTAAATATTTTTATGATATTGATAACTATCGTCTCAACGTATGTACTTCATTATCGACGATGTTAGTATTACTTCACCAAGGTCATAATTATTCATAATGTAATTTACAGGACGTCATTAAAAGTTACAAAAATATAAAATATGAAACAAAAATGTAGTAAACGGATTGACAGTTGCGTAAAGGTGTGTCACCTTGACCCATAATACTGAATAAAGTAGGTATTCTTAACTAGTGGAAAATTATAGTAATAATAATATGCATCAGAACCACCATTAGGACACTTTATAAAATCAGGTGAATCTACATACATTAAAGATAATAGTCCCATTAATACATTAGGTAAGTATCTAAACAAAAGACCATCTTATCTTATGTCAATAATGTATCTGTTTTTAAGAGATTTAAGACAAAAATTGCAACAATTATTAAGATTTTTTAATATCGAATACTATTGAAATCCTGACAAAGAATCAGTTCTAAAATTGTCATAATAAAAATAGTCAATTTTTGTAGAAACCTGTTTAAAATGACTAGAATGCATTTTTTCCAAGTTTCAGTCAGCTCACAAAAATGCAACTTGTTATTTTGTATTGAATTATATCATTTAATAGAAAAATGAAAAACTAATAGTGCAACCTCAAAATATAAAGAAAGTAATAGGATTAGAAATAGAATTATTCTAACAATCACAATTATAATATGACCTTTCAAATATGATCATTGGTTAGTATATCAAGAAGGCAAGAAAAATAATTCAAAAAGAGAAAGCGTTAAAAATATGGCACCAAAATTAAATAACCGCAACTTTAAATGCCAATAGTTAAACAGTGAGTTGAATTTAGGGATTCCGAGTGTATTCTAAATAATTGAGTACCTACAATTGATTTTGAAAAGGTTGTGTTCTTAACAATGATGTAAATGTGAAAAAAGTTGAATATTCTCAGGATAACTTAATCCAGTAACATTTGAAAATTTCCAATGACAGAGAGGGCTCCAGAAATATCTGGAAGAATATAAATTTGCCAATTTGTTTTTTTCATATGTACCTACTTATTGTATGGTAAAATAAAACAATTTAATTTGTTAAAATCTACATTATATTGAACTTAAAGTTGTGACGCTTTTCGCTAACACAGTAGCTTATATAAATTTTGTCACAGTTGTCATTACCACATTTTAATTTATATATACAGTTGTCAGAACCAAACATGAGCCCCAGAAATTATGCGAACTAAAATAAGGTCATCGCAAGCAGCCAATCAAGAGCCAATGTTAACGATTGTCCATTAGTAATTGTTAAATATAATCGAAATAATATGACCGAGTGATTTCATCAACATAAGTACATCATTTTATTCATTCTGTATCAGTGTTGTCAATGCGAGGATGATTATCCGATTTTTAAACAACTCCACTAATTTGGATCCAATAGTTTTTCGAATATTTTGTAGAAGGGATATATAAAATGGCTATTGTTTTTGGGGATCTTCATTATTGACTGGGGTCGAAGACTTTATTTAGATAACCAATGTGTCCTTTTGGTAATTTTGACAAATTCTGATAATTTGAATAGTAAGTTCGGGTAATTTTCATTTTTGCATCGGCAACACTAGACTATAACCAGTTCATATTTTGTTGCTTTCCATAGAAACTTGACCCTTCTTTTTTATGACATTAATACAGTCATGTAATTTAAAAATATAGACATTTAGTGCAAACGGTAGTTTTAGTTTTGGTCCAATATAAATTTTTTTATTAATAGTTAGAGTTACATTTTTAGCAAGTTTGACTTTGTTTGCATATCTCTAACAGTTGACATTTATGGTATCGATATTTGGTTATCGATTCAAAATATCGAATTGTTACTACAAAAATACAACTACAGCGACATGAACACGCCCACCAGGGCTCACGTTTGCTTCTGCCAACTGTATTGTTTAATTTTGAAGATTTAGATTTGTTGTTTTATATGAATTTGGATAAATTGTAATTGGTTTCGAAGCAAATATATTCAAGTCTAAAGTTTCTAAAAACGATTTGATTTTCAAGGATGGTATTCCAAAGTATGTTGAGCTTTTAAATTGATTATTTTTGTTTTCATCAGAAAGAAATACTTGTTCTAGTTAGAGTATGTTTTAAAAATAATAATAATAGAGAGAGAGAGAGAGAGAGAGAGAGAAGTATACTTTATTGACACTAAAGCATCAACAGGCCATCGACCGAGGTCTTTCAGCCAATTTACAAAATATGTATATAGTAATACATTGATTTTCCTAAGATTAGGTACAATACAAATTATTATATTCAAAGAAAAACTAAAATCATTATGCAATATCAACAAACAAGATCCATTATAATAATATATCTTCTATATAAGTAAAAAAAAATTATTTATATATATATATATATATTGTTTAATGGTATGCTGGTCAGCCCGGTATATGGACGGGTCGTTCGTCCACCCGGTACTTTCAATACAGTAGGTGGTGTATATATTTCGTAATGGTGAATAGCTAGTTATATTGTACTATAGGACACAAAGAGGGGTAAACTAATTTGACAAATGAAAAAAATAAATACCAACAGTATTTACATCAGCCCGGAAAGGTAACAGGCTGTTGGCGAGCCCACATCTTATACATTTCCATATCATACGGCTGCTCGTCAGCCCAGCTGCGTTGCCACATTGTATCCTCCTATGATTGATACCAAGCTTAGATTACTAAGTCTTGGTGTCTTGGTGTCATTAATTTGCTGGAAAGCTGTGTCCAGAGTGTCATGTTTTAATTTTGTTAAATCATGCTGAACAGAAGTAAACAAATGGTCGATATGGCAAGGAAAAAGTATAGTTTCCGGAAGAAAAAGTATGGTTTCCGGAAAAAAAAGCCGTTAAGTATTCATAAACATATATTTTTTCGTTTGTAAGGTTCATTCCTCTCCACCAATTCAACAGTTCAATATATTTTTTGGAACTTTAGTTCTTTACGCCAGGTTATGTTTGAGCGACCAGGGGTCGCGACGCAAAAGATCTGACCGTTACGCGTTACGTTACGCTACGTTATGTTACATTGCTTCGTTATGTGCCTTGCTTTTGCGTGCTTGTGCCTCCTTAGTCTCTCTCTCGTTTACGAAGCAGCGATTCATAATCGCCCGCGTGCAATGCGAGCATTCTACCACCGATGCTATATTAAAATTCTATGCAAAGCTGGTATTCGCAGTGCTAGTGATCTACTTGAATTTGTTCGGATAAATTTTTACTATTATTTCCATAATTTTTTTGCGCGATTAAGGGGTCTAGCTACTTTTCGAAATACAGGGTGTTGAAATTTTGAAAACTTGAATGTTTTAATTCGATAACTTTAAAATGGATGGATAAATTGATTTGACATTTGGCAGGTTGTTTTTAAATGTAAAAGGGCATATTTTGAAAGAAATTGTAGTTTGTGCAACTAGTGTGGATATGATGACCATATCGCACGAGGACGAAGATGGAGCACGACGCCGTAGGCGGAGTGCTCAATCGTTCAAGTGCGATATGGACAATCCACACGAGTCGAGCAGCATATTTTTTCTACGACCCACTTAGGAAAAAATCTAGAAAATAAAAATTTCTATAAACTGTAATATAACTTCAAATTAAAAATTTTACAATTCAATTTTATTTTTCCACTAATTTTGTGGTAAACGAATGTCCAATTGGTATAATGCTACGGTTTCCTTTTTTTAATATACGATGCTGTTATAAGTAGATGTTGCCAGTTGTACTCCCTCATGGAGGGTACCGTACCATTATCTATATTAATGAATATTCCGCTAAATATTTCAAACGTCTACCTGTTGTCGTTATTAATATCAAGCAGAATGATTATTTAAAAATAAAATTAACAATAAAAAAATTCCTCGCGGGGAATCGAACCCGGGTCTACCGCGTGAGAGTCTTGTGTGCTTACTACTCAACCACCAAAGAATATGCAAATTGTTTATCTATAACGTCAGATGTATTAAATAACTTTTGCTTAAAAGGAACTAAAGTTCCTACCGTGTGTCCCGCGACACGTTCTACCTTTTTTTGTTTTTAAAAGTACTCTTCAGCAGTATAATCAGTAGTAATACTATAAGTACTCAAAAATAATCAGGTTATATCTACATCGATAACTTGTTGCATAATTACAAAGTGTCAGTTTGACAGTTTAAATAATCCGACCGCGAAACGGTATGATTATTCTGTCAAACTGACACGATTTGTAATTATGCAGGAAGTTTGAGGCAAGTGCGATGTGGATGTGAACTTTTTAGGTATTCTCCGTCCAATGTACTTAAGGTACTATACACTCCACTTAAGTTCGCACCATATGGGAAACTTTTTTATTATCAAGTTTAGGAAAAAAGTTGTTCTTCATGAAAAGTTCTGCATGCTCTGAAATTTAAAATACAATTATCAGATATAAATTTTTTTGAGTATTATATGGGGTTCGTCAAAAAATATGAATTTAACTGAAAAGTAAAGTAGGGGAAGGTCGGGCAAAGTGGAATAGGCGGGCAAAGTGAAATTTTGGTGTTAATATTTTTAAAATTGGCGGGCGCAAATTTTACTGGTACGGTAACTCAGCTTCATCTAGTTGGCACCTCTGAATCCAGTATGGCTCTTATAACTTGTATACTCTAGACGCTAGATCAAATTAACGTGTTTATCAATAAATATTGTAATATTTTTTTAGTGTTCTGGAAGCAATTAAAGAAAACGGTAAGTGATTATTGCCGTATTCATTTGTCAGCTAAAAAATACATATTTAGAAGTATTTTAATTTGTTCACACACTATATTTTCTAATTGAATTGATTGGTAGGTTGGTTTGTTACCGACGTCACCATGGCGGGCGAAGTGAAATAGAGGTGGTGCTGGCAAACTGAAATATTTCACTTTGCCCGCTCGCCTTTTGTTCCCACCTGCTACAGTATTATTTGATGTTCTGTTGCTTGTTTTCAGGTGAAAGATGGTACATAACTATAAAAGAAAAACCACCCACCAATCATGGGATGTAAGTACCACTTTGCCCTAATGAAAGGGCAAAGTGAAATTTGTTACTCTTCAGGTTTTTCATTATACACCTGTATAATATAGCTACCAATTGTGCCTACTTTAACTTTTGTGATTACAGCCCCAAGTCCACAGAACATGTTCAAACGTTAGCTATTCCACTTTGCCCGACCTTCCCCTATCTTTAACTTTGAGAATATCAAAAAATGCTATGAAAAAAAGTTGATCAGAACTGAAAACTACGTTCAAATATACGATTATATTCTTTTTTCTCTTATTTTTTGGGAATCAAACCACAATAATGTTTCTTATTTTTTAAATAAAAGAATAAGAGAAAAAAGAATAAGTATTGCCACAAGGAACTTACAGAAGATATACGATTATATTCATTTATATTGAAAAAATGTATTCATTTTTGAAATTTATTTCTAGGTAGGTACAATAACAATACAAATTTTACTGTAGTTACGTATAATGTAGGAAGCGCTGACAAGATAATCAATGTTTGACAGTAACTGTTATTAAGTAGTGAAGAGAAAATAGACACAATATTGAACAAGCACACAACCTATTTTTTCTATGTAAATGGATGCAATTGCATATTTGAACGTATTATCCAGTTTTAATCAAATTTTTTAAATAACATTTTTCGATATTGTCAAATTTAAAGGACTTCACTCCTGAGTAAAACTCATATTTTTCGACGAACCTCGTATATTACTGAAAAAAATTGATATCTGATAATTGTATTCTAAATTTTATGACATGCAGAACTATTTATTTCCGTAATATCAACAATAAGAAGTTTCCCATATGGTGCGAACTTGAGTGGACACAGTGGAGGGACATAAGATCTTTTTTTCAGAGCATATTAAAAAAAGAAGGGTCCAAAAAACATAAACTGTAATTATGAATGGACCAACAGAAATCTCTTTTTAAGGATACAAATTGGATCACAAATAAGGCATATGTTCACAACTGTTATAAGAATAAATAAATGATAAACTTTTTCCGAACACTATTCCGTGTTTCCATTACTTTCAGGATATTACCTTTGATAAGGTCGTGCCAGGCCATAAAACAACATTGGTGCAAAATATAATCTTACAGCCTTTTAAAATCTGCTACTACCTATCGATATATAGATATAATGAAATTGATGCGACTACCTATGTACAATTTTAGAATTCTTTATCAACTACACTTTTTACTAAACATAAATGGTAAATATTAATGGGTTAACAGGTGAGTTTTCTGAAGGAATATAAATCCGGCTCAACATCAGCGCCACGCGGCAATGAAAACGAAATCTCGACACAATAACAGAGGGTTATTGAATTTATTTCGGTCTGACCAACGTACTGTCCACATCCCAATGTACATATACTATCGGTCGAAGCGATGTTGCAAAATTTAGGGCAGACCAAGATGCTTTCTGTATCCCGCAGACATACGCGAATCTGTATGTATAAACAGCGCGCTCTACATGGTATATTTCGGAACTAACTAGTGTATATGCTATATGATTTCGGTACAAAAGAGAGCCCAGGCGAAATTTTGTCAAAGTGCTTCTGTGGTTACTCTTATCCAGTATACAACGTCATTCCTTGGTGAGCCCGGTGTTGGGACGACCAACGTAAAAATGGGCTCACCAGAAGACGTATCATATATTCAACGGGCTTACTAATAACCATGAACATATATATATATATATA
>CAJUYG010006277.1:0-12415 GCA_910591675.1 Galerucella calmariensis
GCACTGGAAGCATTGTTAGTTTTTTGAGTTATCCTGATTTCCAATTCGGAAAAAGAATTAAATTTCCCAAATACATTATACCCGAAATAGTAAATCAAGATGAGGAAACAACTTAGAATTTATTACCAGTAAAAATCTAAGAGGAGATATGAAGATAATATACCCTTATGAGAAGAGTTTTATTTTTTTGTTTAATAAAAATGAAATAATACAGTAATAAATCACATTATTTACCAATTTTACCATATTATTATGATATAAACGTGGTTGTACAGACCTACCTTACTTGTCGAAAACATTTCGTTTAAATGTCACTTTCGTCACTCGTTAAACAAGTTATAGAATAATTTAAAAATCCTTACTTTTATAAATAAACAGAAATACAAGTGAAATAACATTGAAAAATATAATATAGATATTGCTATTTCATTACCTGAATCACATCAAAACTATATGTTCATTGTTAAATTCACTCACGAACTATACAAATCGCTTTGTTCTTTTACAAACATAGTAGGTACTTGACTGAGTTTTTTCTATACAAAAAACACTGGCTGCTGACAGGTTTACTGGATTCTTATTGGCGCTAGATAAGTGAGTCGATATATTTAGGTATTTAGTCAATAGATAGATGATTTAATTTGTTACTATGAATATTTGAATATACGAGGAGTAAATGAAAATATTTTAGTTTTATACAAGGATGGTTTTAAATGAAATATAAATAGAGAGTGAGTCTTAAGTATTGAAAAATTCAATTAATTTGAAAGGGAAGGGAAGGGCATTACTTTGAATAATATTATGCGAAATAGTATACAGGGTGGTCCTCAAGTAATTGTACATAGACGTACAATATAATCATTACTTCAAAATATTGGGATAAAAACCAACTAGCCCTAATAAAATGTTGATATTAAGATAGATACAGGGTGTTAAACATGACATTTTAATTTTCGTTTTTAACAACAACTTTAACGCCTTTTGACGTATATGCACAAAAATTTGAGGTTGGGGGTTTTTGGATGTAGGAAATCATAATTTTGTATCTATTTCGATGTATTTTGTGGAGGGCGCCTCATAGGCCACGTATGAAGTATAAATGTACGCAAAGCTTTTTTGCCTTTTACATTGCTCTTATACCCTAATATTGTTCATCTTAATACTAAAAAAAATATTATC
The DNA here is from genome assembly GCA_910591675.1 of Galerucella calmariensis. Taxonomy (NCBI): domain Eukaryota; kingdom Metazoa; phylum Arthropoda; class Insecta; order Coleoptera; family Chrysomelidae; genus Galerucella; species Galerucella calmariensis. Next base: position 1,180 of record CAJUYG010006277.1, read on the forward strand.
ATACACACAACTACATTTTTAGAACGTAATTTCATTGAAAAATAATCATGTAGTCAATCACAAAAATGTGATTATCTCGAAAACGGTTAAGATTTGGGGACACTAACAAATACACCTTTTTTTTGTTGTAATGATGTGGCTTTATTATTTCTTACAAAATTAGCGCTAATGTAAGAGGCAAAAAAGTTTTGCTTACGTTTATGCCGCATAAGTGGCCTTATGGGGCGCCCTCTACAAAATACATAGAAATAGCCCAAGTAACATTTTTAAGTGAATCCAGTTTTAATTATGTTTTATTAGAGTTTTATAAAAGCAGAATTATACACTCTTGTTTTAAAAAGGTTATAATATGTACTTTTATGACTTGAAGGCAATATTGCTTTATAGTATAGCTTTAAAAAGAACTTTAAAGTATAGTCTCAAATCCATATTATCTTAAAAATATTGTAATCTTATTACTCCCCTATAAGTATATATCCTACAATTTGCAGTGATAGGGCAGTTCACACTTATAATACTCCTAAAGATAATCTTGTTTTAATAGGGATATATTCATTGCGTAGTTCCCTTATAAAAGTATTAAAAGTTAGTTTTAAAGAGTGCAGTAGGCTTAGTTTCCTAGAAAACACTTAAAAGTTGAAATCTTAAAACTGATATAAATAAGTAAATTATAAGAGGCGAATGGGGCAGTATGGTTTTAAAAAGTACTCTTCAATAGGAAACCCAACTTTTTAAGTAATCTAATAACATACCATATGAGAAAATGGCAACGATTTTGGAAAAATGGATTAAAATTAAAAAAAGTGGTAAGAAGAAAATAAAAACTAAAAAACAGTTTTAAATCCAAACAAGTCGTGAATACGTTTGTAAACACAATTTGTGATCCGCCTACTGATAATTCAAATATCGATTTTGAATCTATTATTTTTATTTGGCCAGTATAACAATCCGTTTTCTTCCCAATTGCTAGGAACTACAGACAAACAAAATTGATTGTCCTCGATGGTTTGGACTATTTTAAATGGCATTTCAATTATAGTAAACAATAAATTTCGTCGAAGATAAACAAAACGTCAAGAGTAAATTTTAGGTTATGTCAGTAGGACTAAATAGTTTTAAGAAATATTTTTTGTTCTCTTGACTTAATACATACTTTTCTAAGTCAAAATTACCTTAAAGTAGCATAAAATGAAAGCATTTTCATAGTAAATTGTTCTAAGAAGGTTTATATTTATGCCAAATGGTTTTTACTCGTTCTGCCGCTAGGAGGTTGGGAGTCGACATTTTTTGTGGTAGTGGCTATTGCTCCCAACTAATGTATTTCAGATTATAATTTTAAAGTTATTTTAATTTACCGTTATAAAATCACAAATTTGAAATAATTGAAATCATTTATAAGAGTTATACATATTACTCAAAGATAATAACTATTGTGAATATTATTCTATGCAAGCAGAAGACTATTCATTTCCTGTACGATTTTATGACAAGAGTTAATCTTTATAAAGTTTTCTGCTTATTTTTATATTAAGATAATAGTTCTCGGTCCCATGCCTTTTGAAAATATTTGTATTACCTACCGTTGAAACTTCAGTCGAATTGTACTACGAGACAGTTTTGGTAGGAGGGCGGCTTTTATAGGGGTGTCGGAATGTGTATTATCCTAATAACAAACACTTTCGATTAAAAGAATAGTTATTCATACAACAAGTGCTAAGATGATGCTTTTTTCACGAATGGAATGGACAAACAAATCGACGCCATTTTTAGTCCATTTAGAGCAACCTAAAATGAGACAATTTTTTGTTTTTGCATGGAATTTAGCATAGAATTAAAAAAATATTGTATGCAGCAAGTGCATAGAGTGGTGCTTTTTTCACAAATGGAAAAATTGACGTCGATTCAATGAGTGCAGAAAAGACACTTCTGAAGTTACATACAATATTTTTTCCAATTTTATGCAAAAACCAAAAGATGTCTCATTTAGGCTGCTCTAAATGGACTAAAAATAACGTCGATCTATTTGTCATGATGATAATATAACGGTGCATAAAAATGACACATGAGTGTATAAAATAATTTTTTTTTATGAATAATCACTTTTTGTCGTTAAATCAAAAGTAAAATACTCCTCCCGTCAGCCCATCTGTGAACACACTGTATATCATTTATTTGACTAATGTGGTAAGAGCTGAAGTATTATAAAATAGTTTAAAATAGATATTTATTATTACCTATATTCTCTTAGTTTTTACAACCATGATATTTATAGTTCCGTCGGATTTCTGATGATTTACTAGCCACTACCAATAATTTCTTCATTAAAAAATAGTTCAACTATTTATAAATTTCGGTTGAAGAAAGCAACAAAAATAGCATTGTAACGTAAATTAGTTGTAAGCATACATATAATATAATATAACATAAGGAAATAAATAGGAATACTTGCAAAAATAGTAGTAAAAAGATGTTACTGCGGAAACTTTTTTATTTTTATTTCTTGAAAATCAATATTTCACCGGGCGCGTCAAAATATATATCCCATCATAGTAAGTTTTAACAGAAATGTAGTATTCGTTTGAAAATTTACGGAACCAATGAGCCTTTGAAAATAGTTTTATCAGCCATTTATGTTATCGAATACATTCTTTTAATAATATGTTTATGTTCAGGACATCTTTGGAAATAAACTGGAGATGGGAGTACCATAAAACCGAATAATATTATGGAAGATTTTTCCTAAACTATTTTAAGAGCAAACAAATTCATAATTTATAAATTTAGTCTTATGATGCTCTTATCGTTCAGCTTTATCATACTCTTAAAGCAGCTCTGGGATTTGTTACTCTTATAAATGTTTTAATAATAAGTTTTATGGTTATCCTAAAAACGTTATGCTAGGCTTCAAAATTCAGCTAGTAGGTTTTAAAAAGATCTTTTAAATTACTCCTGGAAACCGTCTTAGGATTCTCCCTTTTATCTTGAAGCCTACTTGTGACAGCTTTATAAGTATCCCATAGATGAAGAAGTTTTATGAAAATGGAATGAGATAAGCTTTATAGGTATCCTGTATACCAAGTTAAAACTCAAATTGTTACTTGGGAGCTTCGGCCTGTCAATGTCAATGGTAAGTAAGTAAGATTTTGAGCGATTTATGCAAAAAATTAGAATATAGATGTCGAGCACAAAGCAAAGCTTCGAATTTTGTTATAAATTTGTCACTCTACACACAACAACTGTTTTTAAAGTGACAATATTTTTGTTATGGAAAATCATCACACTTGAATGTCTCTGATTCAATTCCACTTTTGTTACCTCAGGTGATTAATTTAATTATCACATACCAGTTATATAAATTTTTGTTCAGGTCCAATCAAATTTATGTAGTCGTGTTTTAGGGTGCACATACCTAACTGATAAAGTGTTGTTTATTAAATTTGTTCAACAAAATAGTCCTTTTAAGGTTTACTCGAAATATGGAAGCAGAATATGAAAGGAGGCTATTATATTAACAAAAGGCTAAGCAAAGTGCTCCTTTGAAGAATGATCAAACAGTGCAAGGTAAAATCTTAATAGAGGCAAACTAAATTAATTGCAATTAGAGAATTTTATCGAAATTGTCACATAAAATTATTAAGAAAATGTTGTCGTAGCTATGAATAAATGAATGAATGAGTTGTAATGTATTCCATTTTATATTAATTTTGTCTACTGTTGTTTTTACAACCATTTTTTTGGTATTAGTGTCTTAATAAGCTCCCTTAGGAAATTCAGACTATTAGGTCAACGGAAATTTGGCCACTCCCCACAACTTCCACTTTCCCAGCAGGCGCCAATATAAACGTGATGTATTTTACATACTGTTGGCCTATCCAGGATTCGGACGCAAGTTTTCTGTGTTTTTTCCTGCATCTCAATTTCAGCTACGTTCGGAACATTGCGGAAATTAACCAAATAGCCATCCTTTGGATGCACAGCCATAACTGTCCCTACCGCGCCCTTCTTATGCCATTAAATTCATTCAGATCAAGCCCTGAAGAGGACTATCTCTCCTATAATGGGATAGAATCAATATGTTTGACTTTGTTATGCCATATCTGATGAATGATAATAAATACTTCGAAACTTCAATTAAAAACATGCTCGAACAAAAAAAAATACTGTTGGCCGAAAAAAGAGACATAAACTAAGGTTGTATCATGGACGTTAGAGTAGAGTAGATGTTAACTCAGTCTGCAACATTATTTCCAACGAGTAGATGTTAAATGACAGAGCAGCATGAGCAGCACCTGCTGTTTGACCTACTTTCGCACATTATACAGTGCTATTCAAAAGTCCCCTCTCCCCCTCGTATCTTTTGAACGGCTACACTTACATTAATAAAATTTGGAGGGTGAAAATAAAGTGTTGTAAACTTCCCTACGAATGGTAACAGGTGACGTAATAGTAATAGATGTCGTCACAGTGCCATTCTGGCCAATATTTTTAAATAGGATCTTATGGCAAGTGATATCTCCATTGAAAGGCATTGACATAATCTGGCGAATTCATCTGGATTATCTTCTAGAATTTTTCAAGAATTAACGGCTCAATTGCATTTTGTAACATCTTCAGATACACTTCACCGCTTGAATTTGAATTCAGGAAAACAGTACCAACTATGTGGCTTCCCGAAATACCTGCCCTAACATTGACTTTTTCTGGAAATTGGGTATGTTGTTCACGGAAGTTGTGAGGATTTGTGTCACTCCAATACCTTATATTTTGTGTATTCACATTTCCATTGAGGCAAAAAGTACTTTCGTCACTAAAACAAATTGTTTTTGTGTAATGTGGGTTTTGACTAAGAATATCGAGGTAGATGGATCGGCCGGCGAGGTCCTATAGAATGGCCACCTCGGTCACCAGATCTGACACCATTAGATTTTTTCCTATGGGGATACTTGAAATCCAAGGTTTATACCAATGCAATGCAATTTCAGCTGACACATTCAAACGAGTACAACAAGAGTTTACTAATAGGATGTATTACTGTCAGGAAGTAGACGGAGCACATTTCGAACACTCGCTATAAGAATACATTGTTGATATTTGATTAATTGAATTTAAAAAAATAATTTCAATAATTTTGGTATTTATTCAATTTATCCTTCAAAATTAGCTTAAACCCAAACAAAATTAATATGGCTATGTAGCCAATGTCAATGCCTTTCAAACGAGATATCACTTGCCATAAGGTCCTATTTAAAATTATTGGCCAGAGTGGCACTGTGACGTCATCCATTACTATTACGTCACCTGCTACCATTCGTAGAGAAGTTTACAACACTTTATTTTCACCCTCCAAATTTTATTAATGTAAATGTAGCCGTTCAAAAGATACGAGGAGGGTAGTAGACTTTTGAATAGCACTGTATAATTAGAGACCAACAAAGGTACGGAAGGTGACCTATATCCTACACGTCTTCAAAATGCAAGATTGCTTAGACTTAGAATCTCTGAGTAGTATGGTTGTTTTTAATTGAAGAACTTCTGGACATAACTCATATTTTAAAGTTTGTATGGGGCTGAGGGAATCGATTGTTATGGAGTCTCTTTTTTGTGAATAGAAGAAATCTTGTTTTGTATGGCATTAAAGCAGTTTAAACGCAGGTCATATGGAGACCATGGAACAAAGATGTTGCCCTAAAGCTTTTTTAGTTTACAAGCAATGCACTTTTCCAGAGAATAATCAAATGATCTGATTGAAATAATTTATTTTTATTTATACATAATTGGAATACAAGCAGGACGAGCCCAAAGCAGTATTCCTAATATTTGTTACAAAACACGTTAAATAAACTAACATTAAGAGTAAAACAGATATTGTGAAACTATAAGTTAATTCAACTCAATTCAACATACCTGGTATCGATTGTTTCATCAATGTATTTTGAAATAAAGGGATTACTAACAAGTACTAACATTCCAAAGAAGCTAAACACAAAACAACCAAGGGATAAGACTAACAAGAAGACGAAAAATTTGTACAGTAGAATAAAGAGAATACAACGGATTATAGTGTTAGAATAACATTCATCTAATACTGGTTATCGTGAAAACTAATTAGGGAGGTAGCCAGAATATTTTCGCCATACTGGATGTCTAGGGATTAAGGAAAAACTAAATCGAAATGCTGGTTACATAAAGCTTTGTTATAGATACTATTATTATGAGTAGGAGATCTCCAATGGTGTGTTATTGTCATATAGTTGAAATAATACCCTTCTTGGTGTGCGTCATCGATTGTGACGTATATCCGGGTTTTCTACCTACGGGTTTTCTACCAGCTTCTTTTTCTAACTAAAATACTTGAGAATTTTCAAAATACTGATGTTTTTCCGTGTATCTAGGCATATTTTTGTATTATTTGAATAAATAAAACAATAAGATTAATATTCACTTTTCATAAATAATAATTGACCGTAAGCAACAAAGTACACACCTGACAAGAACTGTCAGTGTGACAGTAGAAAAAGACGTAAGACACAATGCCGCTACGAAAGTTACGCCTTCATGGTATTTTAACCTCGCGATTGATAGGTTGTGCTGGCGCGTAATCTAAACATCAACTAATCAAATTTTTGTAAGTCAAAGATTAGGGTTAACGTTTGTAAAACATTCAAACGGTTCATTATTGTGATATTTTCATTAGGATTAATCACAGACCTGCCTTTTTTCCATTTCTTCCTACGTAATGTCATAGAAGGAGATTAACAATCGATGACGCACACCAAAAAGGGTATTATTTCAACTATAATACTAGAGCTGTCAAAAACCAGTGAAGCAGCTTTGCAAAATTCTACTGAGACTCTGTCGGTTTCAGTTTACCTGACGTTACAAAGGATTGTTTGGCTTAATTCCCGCACTTTAGATAATTTTTTCAAAATAAATTGTGCTATCGATGAAACAAATTTACTGAAAACGCCCACTGTGACGATACTGCAACTTGTGATATCAGAGTTTTCCACCATGGAAGCAGCAAAACACGAGTTTTCAATCGGCAATTTACAGGATTTTGGATTTTAAACTCACTTAAAACTTACGCCGTATTTCATGAGAACTTTTCCACAGAACGTATTTTTGTTCAAAGTAAATTGAACAAATTTTTCATCGAACGGCTGCTGCATCTGTATTATCCGACTACTAATCTGAAAAGTTTTCCTTTTATATAAAAAGTAAGTCGATCGCAGTCAAAATCAACTAGCGACCAAAGTAATGCCGAGCTTTTAAATCAGCTCGTGCCACCCCTGACTAACCAACCGTCTTGAGCGAAAAAGCTCTTGATTGACAGTCTTTTTCAAAGTCTCATTATCTAGAACGCGTTCTATTTTCCTGTGTTCTAGGAAATTGCATGAAAACTATTCCGGAAGTCGTTTAAATGCGAACGGAGTATAATGGAAAAATATCCAACGGTTTTCTATGTGAATTTGCGGAGTAGTTAAAAATTGGAATAGTTGTCCAACGGTTCGTGTTGATAAAATAGCGACCAGAGGAAGTACAAACATACATTTATAAATTGCAGGCTTCATTAATTTCAGATTAAAATTAATTGCTCTCTATACATGTGTCATTTAACATTGACATAAACTGCTCGCCACAATTTCAGGATATTACATTCAGAGGGATTTATCGATGAGTGTAAATACTTTTATGGGGTGTCCAGGTATTAAGGTGTCCAGGTGTTAAAGGGCACGACAGAAGTGAAGGTAATCGCATTGCCAATTCTTTAGCCAGGGAAGACTTCGACAATTGCGGAACTAGCCAAACGTTACACCCATGCTCAATCCCTTAAGAGATGGGATGGAATCAAAGGATGCAGTCTTGCTAGGATCATCCTGGGCGACCCTGGGAACCTGGCGCCGAAGAAATATTTGGCGATGACCAGGAAAATCCTACGTTCAACAGTAGGATTTCTGACTGGCCACTGTCAACTGAGGAAACACCTCCATACTATGGGGCTAGTGGACACACTTCTATGCAGGATGTGTGAACAGGAAGATAAAACTGTCAGGCATGTCTTATGCGAGTGTCCGGAGTTATCGTCAATAAGAGACCCAAGTAGCTATTTAAATTCTATAAGGTTTGTATAAACAGCTATTAGATATATCTTATATGACACTAAAATTCTTATAACGGTCTACAAAACAATTAAATGATCCTTATACAACTAAAAAGAGCCCATTTTTATACAACTGTTTGGTTGTATAACAGTAAAATTATAATTTTATACAACTCTTATGACTGTTTAATACACATTTAAACAACTCTTAATCGACTGTTTTATAATCATTTATACAGCTACTATAAAATGATCTAATAGTGTGTCTTGTAGTCACATCTATAAAATGGTATTGAAGCGGCACTATGAAATGGTTGTATAATGCAGTATATTTTTTTATAATTATGTTATTTCGCGCACAATGGAAACATTTTGTCATCTATAAGAGCATTTCATTTTTCAGTGAAGAATATCAGAACCAAATTATATTTCAATTTATACGTGCATCCTACATTTCATTTGTAGAAATGGAGACTTATCAAAACGACTTGGGCCGCTTGGGCGGACATCGATAGTAAAAATTATACTTTCATTTGGATGGTTTGATAGCACAAATTTTGATGCGCCGCAAATTTTACTGATAGATTATAGGTATATATTTGGCAAAAAAATGAGGCGCCCCAATTCTGGTTAAGTTTCGAGTAGATACTTAAAAAAAATAATAAAATAGAAAATCCTTAAATTATTTTTTTTTACGCTTTCAATAGTTTATCACTTCGTATGGATATTCTTTCACAATATAATTCTCTAAATAATGATAAAGTCACATTTTTCAATACACTCTCATGTTTCCAACTCAATTGCTCATAATGGCGGCAATAGCGGTACAAGAGTTGCTTATTCAAACATGGCGATTTATAATACAACAATTTTATCCCAAAGAAATGCCTTAAACAAAATTTTATTGTAAAATGGAACGGTATACGATAACTGTTTTATAACGAAGAATATTTAGGCACTATACAACTAGATAGTGTTTTATAATGCAACGCAATTGAATGCTGTACAATATTTATTATTCAACATTATACAGCTTCAATAAGACAAGCTTAAGTAACTATTTTATAATGTTGTAGCTGTTAGATATATAGTATATTACAGAACTCTTATACGATAGGTATAAAAGTCTTATAAAATGATATTTTTGGTATTGTATAAACTTGCTTATAAGGTATTATATCATTTTAAAAGAAATGATCGTATAATGCGTTATAGCATATATTGTAAAAGTCACTATAGAATCATTTAATACAACAATTTTCTTTAAAAAACAAAATAATCGCAACAAAAGGTTTAATAAAAACAAACAGTCCTTAAAACAACGCTATCCAACTGTTATACAACAATTCAGTCCTCTTAGAATTCCATTTTGCTAGTTGGGGAGTGTGTGTTTGGTGAGACTTGGCCTACACCTGCCGATATAACGGAGATGTCTCCTAGTGACCTGTTCACCTCCCTGGGAAGGACAGGATCGACGATGACCTAGGAGGACAACTCCTCGGGAGGATGTACAATGGGCCACATGTGGCCTAAGTGCTGTAAGCCTACACTCACCCTCCCTACTCTACAGAAACAGAGATACAGATACAGGTGTCCAAAAACTCCCTTGCCAAACGCTTTTTTTTGGTCTGCCATTCTTACTTTCCAGCGATTTCAAATAAAAGCAAACTTTTTCCTGGGAAATTCCGTAGTTTGTCGAATTTAATGAAAATACATAATAAAACGAATCAAGTCGTTTCCTTTCCAACGTCTTAATAACAATTTCAATAAATATATGTCAAAGGTAATAGTATAATACTATTATAACGCCTCGCAGTCATTGAAAATCAAAGAATACTAATAAGCAAGAACTACTTCCCTGGGTATGTGCCACATTTTTTGTTACAATTTTAATTTCATTTTCTCAAAGCATCTCATCCAAAATACTCCCGAGTCATTTAAAACAAGTTTTCTTGCATTGCAAACATCTGTAATTTACAAAAGGATAAGATTTTCTACTAAACATTATAACAAAAGATTTAACCGAGTTAGGAGCAAAGCATCTTTGCAAAGACGTAAGTATGTGATGTATTTAAATCGCGATTTAACGTCGTAACAGCTTGCTTGATTCCATATGCATAAAACGATACATAAATTAGAATATCATCGTCATCAACGATCGTTGTGAGAAAGTTCTTGGAACTTCCAAATATGCTTTTTCGGAAATATACATAGACACAAAAAGAATTTCGAATGATTATTAAATCTACACTTTCTTCACGAATTTATTCATAAATACTTTGTAGACAACAAAAGTCTAATCAGCGGACATTTTATTTTTTTGAAACCTTTTTGTTACACAGGCACCATTTTGGGACAATTAAACCTATAGACCCCAGCAGATTTTCCACTCATTAGCAGATTATTAATTCCTAATGTGCTTTTAAAATGTGAGGTTGTCGCAGCTTAATTAGGCAAGAGAAAATAGATGACGGGGGAACACAATTCGGCCGTTTTTTTTGGAAATTAACCCAAAGTGAAATAATTTATTGGGTAATCAATTTTAGCTTTGGAAAAATTCCAATTCAAATTGGACTCCAATAATTGATGATACATTATGGTTTATTACAAGCATTGTTAACTTCTGCAGAAGTTAGGGAGCTAATTTGATTTGAAGAAGCCACTACAACGATATGAACCATCAAAAAAGTCGATCATGGGCGTGGATAAGTTGATGTTTAGATTACGCGCAAGTGCGATCAATCAAACCTTCAAACTAGGAGATATTTTTTTGCGTAGATGGTTTGCGAGCTAGAAAAAAAGGAATTGTAGGCTGGATTGAGTTTTATGTTTGCTGCTAATCTGGAGGCATGGGAGGAAAAAAGGTACTAACTAAATTACTTGCAAATTAAGACTGTCGGCACCAGTTTCTTCTCTCAAGGTAAAATTTTGAATCCTTTCAAGATTTTGTATTTGAGTTTTAATGCATGGATCGTAAATTATTGGTCCGTAATCCAATTTAGTTCTGATCAGGAAGTTACATATTCTCAAAAGAGTTCCCCCCATTTATTTCTGGATAATATGTAGTTTATACATATACAGGGTGTCAAAGAATTTTGTACCAAAAACTTGGGAGGTGATAAAAAGACTAAAAAT
>CAJUYG010006278.1:676-12415 GCA_910591675.1 Galerucella calmariensis
GCGATTGTAATGATTACACGCTAGTTCTAGTTGGCTAGTGAACATGATTTCACTGAGCGAGTTCACTAGCAGCTAGTGGATTTGCCAACTAGCAGCTTGTGAACTTGCTCAATGTAATCAACGATTGAGTATAAATTGTATTTACGGATGGTGAAATTAAATTTACTCTGATATGCAGGAAAGTAACTAAAAATGACATCTTTTCATCGTATGAAATTTCCTCACCAAATACCCGTAGTGTATATGTCCAGTAAATGAATTTATGTACTCAAAAATGTTTTGAAATTATTCAAATACTGGAGAGATAACCAGTGAAAAAATTGTTCCCAAAAGAAACACTCATGTTGCTTCCTGTTTTTTTGATAACCATAGTTACCGTGTCGCGAGCCAGACTCTGTTAAATACGTCAAAATTTTAGGAATGTAAAAGTCGTAAGCTAGTCACGATCGAAAATTAAATTTCAACGAAGCATCTTGCTCGGTGCAGGCCAAAGTAGCTTTAAACGAAATAAATAATGTAGAAATGTCGAGAGTCGTCTCGTAGAGTCGGTATGGTGAGGGCAATTTGCACTTGGAAAACCACATCACGTAGAAATCTGTACGTTAGAAGCGGTGACAACGGCGCGGTAGATGTCAGAAAGGGATTTAATTAAGGTGCCGTAAAAAGCCACCGTCTGTCTCAGGATCTGAGAATGGTCGGGAGTTGGGTGCAGATTCCGTCCGATTGTTGCTTCTTGCATTCACTTATATCATCCCGCGTTTTCCCACAGAATTGCGGGTAATCCGCACTGTCGTAGCACCTAAAATTGAAGCTTGTCTTATTGTTTCTTATTTAACCAGAATCTAATTACCTTTGGTGTTTACTAATGAGTCATTATATAAAACCAAAACCTCCAAAATAAATGCTATTTGAAATTTAAACATCAATTTCAGCAACACGGTGAAGAAATTTAGTATTACACATACGATATACTAAAAGTGACATTGTTTCCATTCGAATTTAAGTTTCATGCTCCTATTTTGCTTCTGTCTTTTTTTTCCAATTTCAAACAAAAAAGGTAGAACGTGTCGCGGGGGCACACGGTAGAAATTTTAGTTCCTTTTAAGCAATCATCAAATTTTTTGAATCAATAAATAAATAGGTACACATATGAATATGAAAATTTATTTTACTCTCGATAAAACTTCATTTAACAAAAATATACAGTAGTATTAATTATAAAAATCTTATCAGTAAGTTGATTGGCACAAAGTACATATTAAGTATTCAAATCTAGTCAGTGCATTCGATCATTGAAATGATAGGTCTATGATAACTGAAATATGAGATGTACTTTCCATAATATTCACTTTACACTATGTTATATTATACACACACTTCACACACACACACACTAATTTCTGAAAATTATATACTTAATTTAATTCATATTGAAGCTAGAAAACTATTAAGTGTGATTAATAATACAACGTATGCTAACAATCAACATTTGCGCCGAGAGACTAGCTGTGAGACTGAGGAGAGAGCCCACGCGCTCAAGGCACATAACGTAACAACGTAACGTAACGGTCCGATCTTTTGCGTTGCGATCCCTCTCGCTCCAAGTAACGTAACGGTTGCAAGTTAAGCAGTTGAGCTTAGGTCTACTCGCATAATATGTGTACTGCCTATATGTTGTGAGTGCTGAAAAGTGGCACATACTGGTAAGCTTTTTCCATGTGTGGAAGGTTGTGTTCTATTTAACCCATCTGTAGAGTATCTGTATCTGTAGAGTGGGGAGGGTGAGTGTGTAGGCTCACAGCACTTAGGCCACATGTGACCCATTGTACATCCTCCCGAGGAGTTGTCCTCCTAGGTCATTGTCCATCCTGTCCTTCTCAGGAAGGTGGTCAGGTCACTAGGAGACATCTCCTTTATATCGGCAGGTGTAGGCCAAGACTCACCGAACACACACTCTCTTATTGACGATAACTCCGGACACTCGCATAAGACATGCCTGACAGTTTCATCTTCCTGTTCACACATCCTGCATAGAGGTGTGTCCACTAACCCCATAGTATGGAGGTGTTTCCTTAGTTGACAGTGACCAGTCAGAAATCCTACTGTTAAACGTAGGTTTTTCCTGGTCATCGCCAAATATTTCTTCGGCGCCAGCTTTCCAGGGTCGCCTAGGGTGATCCTGGCAAGACTGCATCCTTTGATTCCATCCCATCTCTTAAGGGATTGAGCATGGGTGTATCGTTTGGCTAGTTCCGCAATTGTCGAAGTCGTTAGGCCGTAGGTGTCACTGGGTCCTAGAATTTTCAGTCCAGCGGCTTCCCTGGCTAAAGAATCAGCGATGCGATTTCCTTCACTCCTGTCGTGCCCTTTAACCCACCTCAGGATAATATTGTTATCTGCCGAGGCGTCCGCTAAATCTTGGTGGCACTCTAGTACTAGCCTCGATATAACACGTTGTCTGTTCAAGGCTAATAGGGCTTGTCTACTATCAGTGCAGATTGTTATGTTTTTTCCATTTCCATTTTTCCATTTTTTCTATTTAACCCATTGTACTAGACATATTTCTACTGATTGCCAATAAAGAATATAAGCGTGCCTATTACATACTTTCATTTTTTTTACAACTGGGACACTAACTTACTAGTTGGCTAGTAGTTTGATTTATCGTCTCGCGTTAATTTAACTATTTGTCGGACTCGTTCATAGAAAAGGAAATAGTCAACAATTGGAGGATCAAACTATATGAACAGTAACAAAACCTATTATTAAATTTAAATTAATTAAACCTATTAAAAATAGCATCCCAATTAACGTATTAGTCTTGAGTATCTTACAAATTCCATCCACAATTTGTCACTAAGCCAACAAATAATATAGCAACAAACAAACAATTCATTAGGATACGACATATAATGTCCGGTAATAATTGGAGTGGGGTACAAAATATTAAAAATATAAAACAAATTGAAGAATTGTGGATTATTGTGAAAAAAGCTGGAAGATCAGTCAATAGCAAATAATACAATAAACTACTGGTCTTTAGTGATAAAATACCTAATATTATTATTATTCTCTTTTCAGTATTGTTTCACCCCTTTTTCGAAAATTATTGATGATCTACTATCTAAAAATACTCCCTTTGTTTTCCCAAAAACATCTATTAATTTTCTTAACATAAAGCTCCAAGGATGGCCTGATTTAGTGTGAATCACATTGATTATTTGGTAATTGAGATGGATTCACCATATAACAGACTCTCAGCTTGACATAATTGGAGGTAACTGGCAATTTATCTGTACCTGTATAGGCTGTGTAGTAAGCCTTTATTACCTTGTTTCGTTCCACCGAATTAATCATTTTCAGAGAAAATTAAATTTTAGTGAGTATTATGGTTATTAATAACGTTGATTTGAGATTTTCGACCACGGAAAAATATACTGAGCTGATTTAAGAGGAAGGAGAGATGAGAAACTCACTATTTATGGTTTTGGTTCGGTCAAGTTTAACGTTATCAGTCAAAAACTAGAGTGGTACAGGTGAATTTTACTGGAAGTATTAACTACCAAATATTAAAACCTAGAAAATATTGAAGATAGGCAAACTGTCAGAGTCGTAGTAGGTATTCTAACAGTGAACTGTAAGAATAGTAGGCATGCAAAGCTGATCGGGTTGACAGAAGAAGCCATTTCCAGATTCTGTCAAGCTGTAGAGCCCATCCTAGTGGGACTGCATGGTTAATGTGCGTAAAAAGGCGATAAGAAGCCTCCGACAAGAAGCTACACGAACAGGTCAGTCTCGGCTAGAGAACGTAATATGGGACCACAATAGACCTGAGGAGGACGAAAGGGAATAGGTCAATTAGCCACCTAATCAAATCTAATCTACGTACTGGAATGAAGGGAGACGAAATATCAAAGAAAATGGAGGAAGCACACTTTAAGGAACTGGAACGAGAAAATCGGATAAAAGGGAAGATCTAGTAGATCTTAAACGATCAAAGATAAAGCTAGCACCAAGTGAGATCAACAAAATGCATAGGGCAGAGTGAGACTGCACTGTGTTTTCACAGGACATTGAGTACCCCATACAAAATAATTAAAAAATATATATATTTTCTCTGAAATCATATAGGTACTTGCCGAAGGCACGGCACACATATTCCCAATGCTCATAACCTGCAGACCACTGAATAGAAGAGAAAGGCTCTCCGAAATTGAAGCCTGATGATAACCTGAAATTCTTCGAGGAAAAAACGAATTTCCTCAGAAATTGAGTGAAAGTGGTTGGAAAAGCAAGAATATTATTGGAAACAGACTTGCTGGAAATTCTCACCAACAAAACCACCATGGACAACAAATGAGACACAAGCACACACCAAGGATAATTATGATATATTCACTAGGACATGAAGTAGTTAAAGAGCAGTTTAGACAGATTACAAGGTGTTACACTGCAGAAGACAATCAATTTTTCCGAAATAGATTTTACCTTCCAAAAGGACTCGAATCTTTGGCTGGTCGGTATCAGGATAACACAAATGAATTTAAAAATAGAAGTGGAATACAATAGTCAAAAAGTTGCAGTGCATTGGGTACGTAAACTGCTCCTAGAAAGGATAATAAGCAATCCTGTAGCAACACATTATTATTATTACTTTGTCGACTTACACTACTACGTCTCTTTAATGGAAACGTTGATAATGATACTTCTTATTTTTCAACCCAAAAATATTCTGGAGGAAAAGATAAAAATAGTAATGATAATTGGTACAATCTAGGAAATGTTTTATTAATATTTAGAATCAAACTTTTTTTAACAGAAACGCGACAGTTGGGTAGAAAAATAAGCTGGAAATTGTAAGGTAACAGATTTTGTTTAATTTTAAAATGTTTTTTAAAAAGAGACATCACCTAAACAATAGAGTAGGGCGACAAATTAAAATTATCTGCGAAGCTGTCCCATTGAAATTCATCGAGCAAAATGAAAAAGTGCTTTCGACCTGTGACAATGAGGCTTTATAGTCTCTCTTACAACAGTGCTACGAGCATAATTTCCCGTTTTTTTTATTACCAGTCCTGTGCTTTTGTTGTAAATAGATCCTAAGAAGAGTATAAGTAAATTAGAAGACGTGATAACAATCTCCCCTTTTTTTTCAAGAAAATGAGGATCGAGACATCCGGTGATCTTTTTAAGTCGCCAGGAGCGTCCTGAATTTTTTTCTTATGATAAATAATTTTCAACACAATTGAAATTAAATTTTGGACCGAATCAGCGTTATATGGTTTTGGCGGATAAATAGTCTGTTAAAAAAAACGTTTTTTACTTGGACATATCAATTTTATCAAACCTAAATGTGTGTACAAAGCCCATGACGATCAGAATCGTGAATAGGTTCGAAGCGTCCCACCAGATTTTCTCGTTTTTTTTAATGCGAATTCCGTTTCTAGAATTTTTAAGGGAAAAGCAGTTATCGAAGACACTTAAACCCTCTTTTACGACTCCCTTATAGGTTGTTAAAGGGTTACAGGGAGTGATAATTCAGAGTACTATACCTCTGACTCTAATAATACAACATCCGAATGGCAAAGAGAGGGCGGACTGGAGACTGGGTAAATTTGAGTTTTCTCAATCGATTAAGACGATTATTTGGGAAGTAACGGATTCTGATGGTGATTGCGGCAATACTGTTTAAAACGTCGGCAGAATTTTAAATGGGAATAAGATAAAGTGGTTGTAAAAGTGAAATACTGCACAAAATTAATACAATTCTAATATGAATGATGATTTAACTTCCTTATAAGAAGTCACATATACCAAAGTAAAAGCATATTTTGACAGCTACAAACGCATTAGTACTTTTTTCTCTTATTTCTTTTTGATGAATTATGATCGTGACTGTTGCCAAAATAAATAGTTAGGACAGTATAAAGATTCTATCCAGAATTTCAATGTAACATTGCAAGATTGGGCATCTAATATACAGAAGATTAAAGCAAAAGCAAAAGAGCTACAAAGTCAATATTATGCAGAATTCAAAATTGTATCCAACCTTTTTACCGTCATACCGTCAATTCATCTTGAGCTATAGTTGATGCTTAAAGTAAAGTGCTACAACTACGAGGGTTGTCTTTTATGTGTTGCATGTAACAACATAGTTTGAGGATGTCAATAGATATCCAATTTTAAAATTAATTGCCATGTTTGGTTAACTTGACGCCAAATTTTCAGAACGATTTGTCTAAAGCTGTACCTGAGCTGAATTTTGAAATTTGTGGTAGAAAATTTTCGCGCTATGAATCAGTCTATTCATTTCTCGTTGGTATGGATAATTTGAACGTGGACGGATTAATTTTAGCGACCATCCAAAAACAGGTCCACCAACAAGGGCAGTCACCCAGGAAAACGTAGATACTTTACGTAAGCAGATCCAAGAAGATCGACATTATCATGAAATTGGTGGATCATCGGGCATTTAATTTCAAAAATTTCACATGAATAGTTATCTGTGAGGAAATCAGTTTCTCATTGGATGCAATATTGAAGTCAATTTGTAACAAAAAACTATAAATCGGCTCTGCGCTGGAAACTGAGAAAATACACACAGTATTGTCAGTGGTGCGAAAATAAACCCAAGTCGACTGTTTGGATGTTCCAGACGAACGAGAACCGGCAGAAGTTATCCATTCTCGAAGTGTTTCCAAAAAGATGGTAGCGACATTCATCTCAAAAGCGGGTTATGTAGCAATAATTCCCCTGCAAGATTAAAGAACTATTACTGCTAATTAGTATGGTTGAAATAATACCCTTCTTGGTGTGCGTCATCGATTGTTAATGTCCTTTTAACACAATACGTAGGAAGAAATGGGAATAAGGCAGGTCTGTGATTAATCCTAATCAAAATATCACAATAATAAACCGTTTGAATTCATTACAAACGTTAACCCTAATCTTTAATGTGAAAAATTTGATTCGTTGATGTTTGGAATACGCGCAAGCGCGACCTATCAATCGGGAGAAATTACGCATTCAAATGGAATGCAGATCTACCCTTCGTAGCGGCAATGTGTCTTACGTATTTCTTCTAATGTCTCACTGACAGTTCTCGTCAGGTCTGTACTTTATTGTTTACGGTAAATTATTATTCATGAAAAGTGAATATTAATCGTATTGCTTTATTTATTTAAATAATACAAAAATATGCCTAGATACACGGAAAAACATCAGCATTTTGAAAGTTATCAAGTATCTTCAGTTGGAAGAAGGAGCTCATAGCCCTTTCGAATTTGGCTGAATACGATCCTGATGATTTTATTTATCAAAGTTAAGGTTAGCTAATTGTCAAAATAGCAAATAAAGTGAACGACATGCCGAAAACCCGTATATACGTCACAAACGATGACGCACATCAAGAAGGGTATTATTTCAACCATACATATCCATTTGTTTGCTGGAAGTAATTGCTGAGTTTCAAAAAACCAACCCCTAACGGGGGTTTTAACGCAAGTTTTTACACAGCACGAAAAACAATTCAGTTTTCAAAGCAAGAGAACATCGAATTGATGGACCCACCGAAGTCCTAACGACTTTTCAAATTTCCCTAAAATTGAGAATGAACTGCATGGCAAAAGGTTTCGGATACAATGGATTCTGTCCCCAGAAGATGCAGTAAACGTCTTCAAAAACTACTTTGAATGTACCAACCAGCGAGTGGAATACTTCCCGAATACTACGAATGCTTCCTGAATTGGTTAAAAAGGATACAAAATGCATTCCTCTCAGTGGGAAACAATAGTACTTAGAAGCTGTAGTTTATGTTGCAGTTCTTACCCGGTGAAATACACCATGTACTATTATGAGTGACAATAAACTGAGAATTTTCACTATACTATAGTGTAGTTAAAAAGAAATACATTGAAGAACTGATCGAAAATGGGGTAATTAGCTTAACGAAAATATGATGTTTTCTCAATGTTTATAATGGTAGACAAAATCACAATGGGAAATCAATTATTTTTATTCTCACACGGATTTTATGTCGATTTGGAAACTCAATTTGTCGATGATTTGAATAGTTCGCCATTTATGCTGTGACTAACATACCCCAAAAGAGAAGTTAGCTACATAAGGGTTGACATAGGACCACAATTCTGTCATATTTTTTAAAATTGTGATGAAATACTTATGGGTTTTGCTTATATCATATTGCTTTTACAGTGAATGACTCAGGGGTTGTTTAAATTTACTTCCGATTTATTGTAACGGCCATTAGATTATTTTATAAATTTTGGTGTAACCATTATTTATAAGTTGTGGGTACTTACATAATATATTCTGGCCAATTGAAAACGTGAGACACAACTAATCGTTTAAAAATAATTTTCCCTCCCATCATCGAGTGTTGAACATAATTGTCCATGTCACTTTCAAACATACAAAAACATATTTAGATACTTCCTACACACACATACAGGGTGGGGCAATCTTCTGACATCGGAGGATTACATCGTTGTGGTGATAGATAGAACTTTATAGTTTTGTGTGAGCTAATACAGTAACTGAGGGCACATTTTGAAGATACTTTCGATTCTACAGGGTGTTCCAAAACCACGTAGCAGCACAAACTTACATTTTTTCAAATGGAACGTACTATATTTTGTTCAAGAATCGAAAAGATCTCACCGAGAGCGTTACAAAAGTATAGCACCATATTATAAGGGTGTTTCAAAAGATATGGCCAATTATTAGCAAAAAAGACCTCCTCTTTAACAATCTGCAAAACAGTAAATTAAAATAAATCAACAGGTCTTTGTATTCAAATGTCATACACACATCATTGGCTGTGCTCAGTATTAATTACTTTTTCATCTGTGGCTTCTCTAATACAGGGTGAAACAAAACGCAAATCAAGCATAATCTCAAGATTTTTAAATGAATCACCCTATTAGTCTTTTCACAATTTGTTAGTACAATTAATAATATTTCAAACGATGTAGTACATTTAGGGCATGAGTGAATGGAAAATCTTAAATATTTCATGATAATGGTCAAAAACAAGTATTTTACGTACACAAATAAAATGGTATTAAATTTTTACATGAAACCTCTTGTGAATTTTAACATTTCTAAGGCATATATTTTAATCGTAATTTTGGATGCATCTACAATATCTAATCAATGAAATAAAATGTTGGCTAATACTGTAGGTAACTGGAATTACCAAAAATTTCATATTTATTCATGTTTCACTTTCAAGAATTGTTATTATAGGCTTGTTTGAGAATGGGCGAAACATAATCAAGCCATATTTTTGATTATATCAAGTGGGCTACTATCAAAATAGTATCTACTAATAAATGTCGAAGAAATATTGCTGTATTCTTCGTTTGTGATTAGGAAGTTGATTTAAACACAATAGTTAACTTGTGGTTCCAACAAGATGGAGCATCTGTATATCAGAAATTTTACCGACAGGTGGATAGGACGTGGTGGACCAATTTCGTGGCCTCCTCGATCTCCAGATCTCACACCGATGGATTTCTTTTTATGGGGATACATCAAGCAACTTGTGTATCAAACGGAACCTACTACCAAAGAAGACGTGAAAGAAAGGATTCGTAACGCATTTTCTACAATAACTCCAGCTATGTTGGAAATGGTAAGATCCTCGTTTTTGAAAAGAGTTGTATGGAAGTAAATGGTCGCCATTTTGAACACAGCATAAACTACTATACTTTTTATAGAATATCAATGTTCATTTATGTAAATGTGAGTGTTCTTATAATGTTGGTTTTCATAATTGTTAGTTTTTCAAAAATAGAAAAAGTTGGAAAATAAAACACAAGCTTGCATTTTACATAACTAAGATATACTGTTTGTGGTGACTTAAGTAATTATTTCGTAAAGACTACAAACTGCTTTTATATTTATTAGTACTATAATGACATTAGCCTACTTACAGTAATCAAAAATATTTCTTCCAACATAATTCCTTCTTTCCTTCCTCTAATGGTAAGAGTAGAAGTCAAAGATATTTTAGATGCATCCAAAATTACGATTAGAATGTATGCCTTAGTAATGTTAAAATTCACAAGATTTTGCATGTAAAAATGTAATACCATTTAATTTGTGTATGAAAAATACTTGTTTTTGACCATTATCATAAAATATCTACGATTTTCCATTAACTAATGCCCTAAGTGTACTACATCGTTTGAAAGTTTATTAATTGTACTAACAAATTGTAAAAAGACTTATAGGGTGATTCATTAAAAAATTTTGAGATATTGCTTGATTTGCGTTTTGTTTCACCCTGTATTAAAGAGGCCACAGATAAAAAAAGTAATTAATACTGAGTACAGCCAATGATGTGTGTATGACATTTGAATACAAAGACCTGTTGATTTATTTTAATTTACTGTTTTGCAGAGTGTTAAAGAGGAGGTCTTTTTTGCCAAGAATTGGCCATATCTTTTAAAACACCCTTATAATATAGTGCTATACTTTTGTAACGCTCTCGGTGAGATCTTTTCGATTCTTGAACAAAATATAGTACGTTTCATTAAAAAAAGTGTAAGTTTGTGCTGCTACGTGGTTTTGGAACACCCTGTAGAATCGAAAGTATTTTCAAAATGTGCACTCAGTAACTGTATTAGCTCACACCAAACTATGAAGTTCTATCTATCACCACAACGATGTAATCCTCCAATGTCAGAAGATTGCCCCACCCTGTATATACAGTGTGTCTAAGAATGCCAAAAAATTACTCCAAATATGATACGGAAAGTAATGCAAGAGTTTGACAAAAGAACAATTGAATGTTTACAAAGAGTGGATATGTCGAAGCTGTAGGACTTTGAATAAAAATTTAATTAAAATTTAATTATGTTTTTTCCTGTTTAATAAATATTTTTTGTATGGATTTTTCAATTTCCACAATGAATAATTATTATGCAGTCATTTCATTACGTATGTAAATTTCAGGATTGTTCGAAAACATTAATAAATAGAAAGGTTATCATATTTTCAACAAATAAGAGAGATACATTTTATCCAGTCAGAATAATTGATATGAAATGATTGGTAAATAATCACAAAACCAGAATTTTCATAATGAATGGCTGTAATTGCATATTTGAATATAACTTTTATAACTTTACTTTTTATAACTTTACTTTTCAACATTTTTTTCAATTGTAAAAAATTAAGATACTTTACTCTTGCACAAAATTAAAATTTTTTGACAAACCTTGTATACTGCTGGAAAAAATTCATATCTGATGGTTGCATTTCAACTTTTGGACTATGCAGAACTTGCTATCGAGAATAACTTTTTTTCATAGAACCACTAATAAAAAAGTTTTCCATGTGGTTCCAACTTAAGTAGACTCACTGTATATATAGTTTCTCACATCAAAAAAATCTTCACAGTAATAGTAACTATTTGTATAGTTCATTTACGATAAGTTTGCAGTAACAAAACATGACAGATGTTTTACATCGTTGCCCCGTTGTAATTTTTTTCCAGTAGTTGGCATAAAATTATGTTGATAAGTTGTTTATTGTATAAGATTATATTCAACTCAAAAATAAGAGCAGAAATTATGAAATTTCGATGATTAAATATATGAATTTCAAGTTGTCCAAGTTTGAAACCCTGATTTCAATTGAAAAATGTTATCTCCATGCACATGTCCAATAGGGGACTTCGGTCCAAGTTGCCAACCCAAAAAAATGTCAAAT
>CAJUYG010006279.1:0-12411 GCA_910591675.1 Galerucella calmariensis
TGCGGACCACACCTAACGCACCTTAAAAGACGTCCTTTGACTTTTCTAGTCCCCAACTTACATAAAAAAATGTTTGTGTGAAAACGTGCTAGATTGAATCAGGCCAGCCAGTCACATAATGTTTTTGAACGTGAAATTGGTATTCAGCCTTCTTTCTGTGAAATGTTAATGGATGTCTCAGCTTCTGTTTATTCGAAATACTGAAATATTCAATAAATCAGGCATATCAAAATAAGTGGATACATTGGTGAAACAACGGTAACATGATATGTGAAATCTTCGCATTAAGTAACTACAGGTTGTGCAGATATCTCAATTACTGGGTGATACCCACTCAGAACAATGAAACTACATAGTATCTACACCTTTTTATATGCAATTATGAAGAGCAATGATGTATTTTTTTCAGAATTTTGATTTCATTTGGAGGCAGTACCTATTTGTTCACTCTACTTTAGTTAACTTCGTTCCAGTCCTTATCAAACCATGCAAAATTCCAAATAAGTTCTGCTCCGTAATCTTCTCCTTATTTTAAAATGTAATGCCTAGAATTCAGAGGCAAAAATATTTAAGGTGTATTCAACCTCTTATAGACCTTCCTTCGCTACATTGTGTCATAATGTGCGAAACAAGGGCAGCTCTAACCTGACTGGAAAAACATCAGACCATGACGTGGTACATTGGAGAGTACACACAGAAATAAGGCATGTAGATGACGACAGCTTGAGGAAAATAACGCACCATCACTCAATGAATTGATCTGGTACACAGACGAATCAAATAATGAGCTCGGCACCGGAGCGGGCATTTACAGTATGTCGAGCAAATATGAAGGAATTATCTTACTTGGAAAATACGCATCGGTATTTCAAGCAGAGGTCTATGCAATACTTGCATGTGCAAAGGCAAATAACATAAGAGCCTAAAACAGGCAAATCAGAATCTACAGTGACAGTCAAGCTGCCCTTAAAGCACTGCACAGCTCTAGGGTAACATCCTGGCTGGTATGGGAATGCGGCGTCGAAAAGCTTAGAAGACTAGCGACTCGGAACAATGTAACACTGGAGTGGGTCCCAGGTCACAAAGGAATCGCTGGCAATGAAAAAGCTGACGAACTCGCAAGAGCAGGATCGTCAACTCTGATGGACGGACCCGAACCAGCTGTGGGCATCCCCAGATGCTTAACTAGGTCATGGTTGGAAGGGTGGGTGAGAGAACAACACAATAAACACTGGAAGAATACGCACAGGCAAATACATAAGAAGCAATTCATGGAAGAACCATCAGAAAAAGTAGCGAAAGATATGCTCTCGAATGAGCAGGAACAAACTACGCACCGTAACGGGGCTACTCACGGGACATTTTCCCACAAAGGAGCACCTAAACAAAATAGAGCTGTTAAAAAAAACCTCTCATAGATTCGCTGAACACTCTTTACACTACATCCACACATTTAACACTAACACTTCCCAATATATCACGCGCCAAGTTATCTTCTTGAGATACTGAAGGCAAGTAAGAAACATTTTTAAATAAAAATCTAGCTATTACTAGCATTGTTCATGTCTTGTACACCTGCTCTACGATTGATTGCATTTCCTTCGAAACCAGCCTGTATATAATTCTTTTTTGCGTTACTATAATTGATGAATAGAAGGAAGACGGAAGCCTTCCTACCAACATGAAATCAGTACATTAATGTTCCCGATAAAACTATCTAACTTTAGGGCTCGACCGCATACATTGTTTTAAATTAAATTGGGAGAAAAGTAATAAGAAGTAATGGTATATACTGCCACATCTGGGTCGCATTGCAGGATTATGTACTTTGTTGCCGTTTCCATTGAAATAGATATATATTTTGTATAAATCTTGTATTGATTTTGGAGTCAATATTTCAAGAAAGTAACAAATAATAGAAACGGATATATTCTTGAGACTCATTACAGTTTCTTAAACCAATGTTTGGAATTAATGCTGGGAATCAGTAGCTTTTGAATGCTAAAAAATAGCGATCCGTTCAATCGAAGATCTCAAATGTTGTCTGTTTTGTTTACCTCATAAATAATTGCCAGATGTTGCAAATGCAATACGCATATATACAGATGGTTCAAAAATGGAAGAAGGCTCAGGATGTGGAGTTTACTCAAGAGCACTAGGCCTAAAGATTAAGTGGGGAATGGGAAACAATACCAGCGTGGTTCAAACAGAACTGGTTGGTATCTCAATTGCCACAAAAGAACTAACCAGAAAAGGAATTTCTGGCAAAAATATAATAATCTGCACTGATAGTAGACAAGCCCTATTAGCCTTGAACAGACAACGTGTTATATCGAGGCTAGTACTAGAGTGCCACCAAGATTTAGCTGACGCCTCGGCAGATAACAATATTATACTGAGGTGGGTTAGAGGGCACGACAGGAGTAAAGGAAATCGCACTGCTGATTCTTTAGCCAGGGAAGCCGCTGGACTAAAAATTCTAGGACCCAGTGACACCTACGGCCTAACGACTTCGACAATTGCGGAACTAACCAAACGTTACACCCATGCTCAATCCCTTAAGAGATGGGATGGAATCAAAGGATGCAGTCTTCCCAGGATCATCCTGGGCGATCCTGGGAAGCTGGCGCCGAAGGAATATTTGGCGATGACCAGGAAAAACCTACGTTTAACAGTAGGATTTCTGACTGGTCATTGTCAACTAAGGAAACACCTCCATACTATGGGGCTAGTGGACACACCTCTATGCAGGATGTGATGAAAACTGTCAGGCATGTCTTATGCGAGTGTCCGGAGTTATCGTCAGTAAGAGAGTGTGTGTTCGGTGAGTCCTGGCCTACACCTGCCGATATGAAGGAGATGTCTCCCAGTGATCAGTCCACCTTCCCGAGAAGGACAGGATGGACAATGACCTAGGAGGATAACTCCTCGGGAGGATGTACAATGGGTCACATGTGGCCTAAGTGCTGTGAACCTACACACTCACCCTCCCTACTCTACAGATACAGATACAGAATTGCCACTTGAAAAATAATCCAAATTAATATTCTGTATAACAAGAAAAGCTGATTGATTTTTGTTTTTTTTTCAATCTACTTTGCCAATTTTACCAAAAGCTACATCTCCGAGGAATAAAAAAGGCTATTTAATACTTGATGCAAAGAACCCGTGCAATCTAATTGAATTAATTTTTTCAAGCTGTTGATTTGTGTGGAAATACTGGTGACTAACTTTTTCTATTTATATCACATATCACAATCTCCACTCCAAATTGCAAGGTTAATTCAACTGCTTAATTGATCTTTCAATATCGTCAAATATATGAGCGAGGATATTTTTACTGAAACAAATTCACAACATGATAACCTCCAATTCATTTTCTTCGCACGTTTTTAATTCAGACATATTTTTGAGGTTATTACTTGATCTTTGATTTGATGAACCATTTCTATTGAGAAAGCTCAGTTCCTTTTTTCTTTCCTTTAGAAACGATTGTGTACACAGTAAATACTAGTTAGAAATTCTCTCTCCAATTGCTTTTAACAATTTTATTGAAAATGATTTTTCCCAGCCACAATAATCTCTTAACTTCAATATTATTTTCGAGTATTCTTCAAAGTCAATTTGTGCTACTCTCTTAATATTTTTCATATAAAAAAATAAGTTGAAAGTTCAACGAGAAGTTTTTACGTAGATAGCTTTCCGGAAAAATTGAAAACTTTTTATTTCGAACGAACTTTCACCTCCCACATGGTGAAGTTTTTCATTGGTCGTTGAAAAAATATTGTTTACAATTGATTAACAGTGATTAAAATGGAAATTTGGAGAAAAAAATTATGTGTGCCGCAATTAAGGAATTATTGATTCGAATTTCAAGTTTAAATTTGAAAATATTGGTCCTATAAATGACGTTTAAGTATATATGAACAAAAAGAGCTCCTCCTTTTTATGATTTTTGACGTATTTTTCATAAAAGTGACGCTTCCAGAATTATATGAAGTGGAAAATTTTCGTTGAAATGCTCTATATACAGGGTGTCCCAGGAGTTCGTACCGAAAACTAAGGAGGTGATAGAAAGACTAAAAATAATGATGTATGTATGTATGTATTTTGGGGTGACATTCACTGAGACCTGGAAGATCTATTGTGCTCCCTTACTTCTACTTAGTTTCTGAGGAGAGTCTCAGAAACTAGTAGTTCCTTTAGTCCTATTTCCCGGAGGAATTTTAGGATGTCTGCAGGCTTCAACTTAGGTAAATGTTCCTTTTCTATCCAGTAATCTCCTAGGTGCTGTGCTCTAGGATTCTGAGATGCTGTGCAGTTGGAAAGTATGTGGATTGAGGTTTCTTCTTCCATTCCACAAAATCTGCATTCTTCCTCCACTATTTTGAGCTTTTTTAGTTGCCCACTCAGGCGACAATGTCCCGTTAGGATCCCTGTTAAAGCTCTTAGCGCAGTTTTACTTCGACTTATGCATTCATTTGATCTCAACAGGTTGTAGTCACCCAGAAGAGTCTTTGATTGTATAAGCCCTACTAGATCCTTCCAATGGTCAGATCTTGTCTTTTTCTTGGCTTCACTTATTCCTTCCAATATTACATTGGGGCTGATTCCGCAAAAGGGTTCAGGCCCCCAGAAAGGTATTTCAGTCCCCCTCTTTGCTAGTTCATCTGCTATTTCATTTCCTTCTATTCCAGTGTGTCCTGGAATCCATAGTAAGGTGACTATGTTGTTCTCGCCTAGTTCATTGAGTTTGTCTGGGCATTCCTACACCATTTTGGAACTGATTACACAAGAGCTCAGTGCTTTAATGGCTGCTTGACTATCCGACATTATGATAATCCTTTGTCTTCTGTATCCTTTATCAATATTGAACTGGGCGCACTTTCTTATGGCGTGGATTTCCGCTTGAAAGATACTTGGGGTTTTTCCCAAGCTTCCAGAGTGTATGGTTCCTGGCCCAAACACTTCTGTCCCAGTTCCTTCTATTGCTTTTGAGCCGTCTGTGTACCATTGAATGGCATTTTGCCCAAGTCTGGTAATGGTATTTGGATCCCATTCTTTCTTGTTGCTTAATTCCGTAACGAATTCCTTTGAGAAGTTATATTTTTTCATCATACCGTCTTGTGGCATGTCTTAGAAGTGAGGAGGCGTTTTTTTAATGATTCCCTCTCTACTTAATCTGTATCTTGGAGAGGTTTTCTCTCGTCGTCAATAGGCTAGTTCTACTACTCCACGCAATGGCTCAATAAGGGATGATTGGTCTCAGTGTACATCCAGCTTAGGATTTTTGGTATTTCAACCCCAGTTTCTTTCTGCTAGATTTCTGCACACCATTAGAGCCATTTTTGCCTTGTATGTAATCTCCTTTTCGTGTTTGTTCCACAGGAGTTTACTGTCTAGAGTTAAACCTAGATACTTGACTTTTTGTTCTCTTGTTCTCGTTTCCATCAAGTTTTATGGTTTTGAGGTTAAGTTCTCTTTTCTTAGTGAAGGCTATCAAGATGATTTTAGTGGGGTTGATGCCAAGTCATACTTGCCTACACCAGCTATTTGTATAGTTCAGACCCTTTTGTACAATCTCACGAAGGGTGTTTTCCAATTTCCCCTGGCTGTTATGACAATATCGTCGGCATATCCTTGGCAGGATACTCCGAGATCCGTCAAACCACAAGGAGTTCGTCAACCAAAATAATGATGATATTTCAAATAAATTTTATTGTTTACGCCCTTCGTTAATGAACTATAGGGCTCTGAAGTTGGAAATGAAAAATGGTTTTTATTTACAATTATATAATATATAATATATCTATATTCAGAGATAGATAGGTGGATTGGAAGGGGTGGACCATTTCTATGGCCAGTATGTTAGCTAGATATCAACCCATGCGATTTTCACTTTGGGGTTACCTTAAAAGCTTATTTTACAGTACACCTGTGAATACAAGAAATTAATCAATTGATAGGATACATTTTCACTGCGAAAATATCCGAAATAATCCTGGAATGTTATTTCAAGTACAAAGATCTAATCTTAGAAGATTGAGGAAATGTGTGGAAGTAAGAGAAGCCCATATTGAACATTTGTTGTATTTTTTTTAAACCGACTTTTTTAATGTCGTTAATTACTTGGTTACTCGTTTTTTAAATCTGTTTATGTAATGTAGTTATTCATTTTTGAGAGCTTTGTTGCTATTTTAACTTATTGAAGTAATGTTCGTTTTCAATGAAGTTTTTAATGGTTAAACAAAGTGAAAGTTTATATTTATGATTGTAGACTGTTCCGATTCATGAACAATTTACTAATAATACAGTATGCTTCCTGTAATCGTTCATTCAAAATAAATGTGAATACGCCAATAGGTGTGCAGTGCGACATAATATTGCCTGTATCTCTTAAATCGTTAATGCTATCAAGATGTCACAAGAAAACTTGATGTCTCTAAAAATGTAAACAAAAGCCAATTGTTGCATTTATAACTGAAAAAAGTTTCACTTACCAAAAAAATGGCGCATCCACCATTTAACTTAGTCGGTACCTGAGTTCACAATTATGTTTTAGACTTGTATATCACGCCAAAAAGTGTGCAATTATGGTGTTCATTAACGGTTGAAATATTACCAATTTCCAATCAGCCATTTGATAATTGTAAATAAAAAACCATTTTTAATTCCCAACTTTAGAGCCCTATATTTTGTTAACGAAGGGCGTAAAGAAAAAATTTCATATGAAATACCATCATTATTTTTAGTCTTTCTATCACCTCCCAAGTTTTTAGTACGAACTCCTGGGACACCCTTTATATAATCTATATATAATTTGAGTTGTACCTGAATTGATAATAGAAATTGGATAAGTTACGACCTACTAACTGTTCTTGCTGACAAAGTTTCATGATTATCATATTACCTATCAATTCAAAATATTTATTTTCTTGTTCACTTTCGAACAACTCTGTATATCGCTAAAATACTGAGTAGACATTCTGGTTCTCACTGACGTTTTTCCAATCGTTTTTCAAATTAACTCACTAAAAATCTCGAAATCCAATAATACACCTGCAGCATATTTTTGCGTCCGCAAAAGAAACAAAATAATCTCTATAATTAGAGCTTCACATCTGGTGAAGTCCAATTGGCAACGATCTAATTCAAAAATTAATTATGCGTAAAAGGGCGCCAGCGAGAGCTGAAGGTCTCCCTTCGCCTTTACCGCCAGCCTTTTCACGTTAATATTGCACGCCCGTTAAATTGAAATGGCAAAAAAGAAATGGCGGTACAAAAGCGAGAATTGGAGTTAATGACACATAAATTATACAAAAACTTTTTCGGAATAAATGTACAAAGAGAATTGATAATAATAGGTGTGGAAAATGGAGAGGGGATGGAAACCGCCAGTTGTTTTTTAACGGTGACGTAGTTGTATCGATTGAGTAGGTTTTTCTAGAAATAAAAATTGAGATATGGGAAATTTTCTTTTTTTTGGAAACCTCCATATAGCGGCACCTCTATGTAACGGACAAAAACACATGTCAGGAATGCAACAATGACCAGTTGTGTATAAACAACCCCCTCAATAGCGAGTCCTCTATATAACAGACGCCCACATAGAAATCTGATATTATTTCTCCATTACCTACATTACCTTTCCAAATTCTAACAAAAGTATTCGAATACTCATATATTTTTGCAAAAAGTCAGACATGAAAATGTTTCCAGTGTCTAGTTTTGAACTTAACATAGGGTGGATTTGGTTTTTCCATTAATCCTCCCAAATTACTTGGTCAGTCTATTTAGTTAAAATTATTGTTAGCGCAACATGCCAGACAAACAAAAAAGGTAGAACGGAATATTTTCTATACATAATATTGTGACTTTTAGTTGCCACCTAAAAATATAGATTATGAAACTGTCTAATTGGAAGTTCATGTCACGTTTTCCATATGAGTCTACTGTATAATTCAGTGGGGCTTACAGTTAGATAAAAAGTTATTATTTTATTAATGAACTGAATATAATGCGCTATTTAATAAAATATCAGCATATCCACTTTAGCAAAAATTATGCAAGGTTTTTCAATATACAGGAATGATAATGAAATATTTCATTTCAAATTCGTCAAGGAATAAATCGAATAATCAAAACATACCAATCGTAGTTAATGAAATGGAGGTAACATATGGAAACACAGCAAAATATCTCGGAGTTTGGCAAGTCTATCCGAAGCTACGGGGCATCGGTAAGAGACGAGGAAACATGGCGCATATCTGTCTTAGACGTACAAATAGCGTACGGTACCTATTTTACCAAAAGAAATTTAAAATACAAAGGTCACTTAAAATACCAACGCTACTGGATGAATCAATATCAGTCAATTTACGAAGTGAGAGGGAAGAACTCACGCACGCGCTTGCCAATAAGAAGTCAGCTGGTCAGGCCTTTCGATAAAATTCCCCAATTATGTAATTCGGAGGGTGTGGTAATTATCGTTTCCGTACAACGCTGCCAGAGCTTGAAGAATCCCGTAGCAAATTTGGAAAAGTGCTTATCTCTTAATTTTCATAGATTGAAAAAATAATGTTAACCTTCAAGTAGTCGCGTGCTTGGACTGATATAAGCAGTCGCGTGGCGCCATATGGAGCCAATGTGCAATAGAGGCATTTTTTTTAGAGTCGCCTTTTTTTAGGAGAAAAATTAAATTTTTATATCCTTATAATGAAATATTTTATTGATCATTATAACAATCGGAACAAACATTCCTTTGCTGATCTTGACATACATGTTTATGGCAAACTATACAAGTAATCCTACTCGACCTATTTTTTGATCGTGGGCAAATATGGCATCTTTTTCTGGGGTTTGGACCAACAACAAGAGGGATTTGGACTTCTTCTTCTGCTTCTTCTTGAAAGTAACTATGCAGCTCGTTTTTTGAAGTATTTAACTCTTGTTCTTCTAAATATAGTAGTGCGTAGTTTCCAAATACATATCCTTATACAGGGTGTTCGAAATATTCGAAACTTATTGAATGAGTATATCCCAAGTACGGCCCTGTAATCACATTTTTCAGTGGTCTGTAATCGTGAATATGCACACTCAATTGAATCTCCAGTATGCTTCTCTAGATGGATTGAATAGATTTAATTTCAAGCTGAATAATAAAAAAAGCCTCTCTGATACCATTGTTAACCCCCCAAAAATGTATAAATTATAACTTTGACGGTAAATTTTTGGTAGTAAAATTGTCTGCGGGGAAATAAAAAGGAAATAAGTAGATTCTATTTTTTATACTCTTTCCAATCATAAAGAGCAATTTCATTCAAAAAAAGCTATATACAGGGTGTTGTTTGTAGGAAAAACGAGTTTTGAAATTTTTTGTTAAGCCGGACCTGCATTATTTTCAAGGAGCATTATTTTCATGGGGATGCTTCTGATGGAGCTTCTAGGTTATGGTTATTACGTGTACCTAATTTCAAAATAATATACAGAGTAACTCGGAAGTTATGAGGTTCGAAAGAAATAGGATACATTTATAAAACACCCTGTATCTCGTTTATCAATTGCAGAAGAAACATTGAATATGGGTTTTTGGAAGCACCAAAGTGATCCACATCTACAGTTAAAGTAAGGCCCCTCTCCCAAAGAAACACCCTGTATAATTTAGGATTAGGTTGGTCGTTGTTTTCGACCAGGTGTAATAAGTACTACTTTCCATAAAAAAATATTTATCACCTGTATATTTTTTTCCTATCGAAATCCTCAAGGAATACTGATTATTTTTCATGTAGTATTGCCATAATTTCGGAATTACACCTTCATTTATATCATCTTCGCCGTAGTAATAAATTTAGATGGCTATTATTGAATAAACTCGTATGATTAGAAAACTCATCACCTGATAGAGATATCATAACAAGGCATACTGTCAGTAAATTGGTAATAATTTTAACGGAACTTGTTCAGTGAAAGATTTACCAAAACAATGGCGTAGAAAGCCTGCAGCAACTGAAGACAAATCTTTGAATGTTTGTTTCTTGTTAGAGTTATATTTACATTTGAATAGTAGAAAATATGGGAATTGTAAAAAACATACCTTGAAATAAGAGAATAATGTTTCACGGTAATACCGACTGAGCTTGCGATATCTCTCTGATGTTTGAAACTTTCGAACAATGAAATCTCTACGTTGAAATGTAATTGAAATACTCACATGGATTCTCAAATAACCGAGACAACTAAGGTATAGTATTATTCCAGCGCATCTAAATATTGCCTCATAGCAAAACATAACATTTATTTAAACATTGTCTCCAAGATTTTTCCATCATTAATGATGTCTACAAACTCTTCACGTCTGTCGAAATCATCATCTGACAACTTGAACTAATCTTATTTTATATGGATGGAGTTCATTTTCTCGTGAAATTGTCATTCTACAATGTTTGCGAATTATCAAGTTCTCTAGATATTGGTCCGGCACTCAAGTGTGGATCGTCTCATAGATAAACATATCTGAATATTTGCTTCCAGTGGATGCAGTTTTTCTGCGCTCTGATATGAATAGGAAATCTATAAAAACCGTGTGATTCGTTTCTGTAATAATTGGGACGTTTCATTCTTGAGACTCACACTGTATATTATATTAATTGCGTTTCAATAGTTTAGTTCCAGTAGTCGTCTGTGATGAAATGTTTCTACATCGTATCATAAAATTGGTTTAATGGTACATTGGTTCATCAAACAATTCACTCTTACTGAATATAAAATTGAGAGTTGAATAAACAGGATTATCACGGTGACTTAAGGTATAAGCAAACTTCTTCCTCGAAAGCATAACGAACACGAGAAGAAGACGGGTGATTAATGATTTTTCTCATGGCTTCACTTTCTTCTGAAGTTCCCTTCAAAAATTATATAGAAAGCTATACAGGTACCTATGATTGGGAAGTAGCAGTTTTTCTGATTTAAATTATATAATTTCGCATTTCAATACAAACTATCCATCCCACATAATTCTGGACACGTCATTTTTCCAAGAAAAATTGGAAACTTCGTGGTCATCACATCTACAAGATAATTACAAAAGGTGGAGAGTCAATCAGTTGGGAGTTACGGATAATTCCAATGTAAACGATACCTTTACTGCAGCACTAACTCTACTCAATTATGTATGTATGTAGGTATGTATTTTGGGGTGATCTCAACTTAGACCTAAAAGATCTATTGTGCCCCCTCACTTCTACTTAGTTAGTAGAGTCTCAGAAACTAGTAGTTCCTTTAAGTCCTATTTCCTGGAGGAATTTTAGGATGCCTGCAAGCTTCAACTTGGATAGATGTTCCTTTTTTTTCCAGTGATCTCCCAGGTACTGTGCTCTGTGGATTCTGAAGTGCTGTGCAGTTGGAAAGTATGTGGATGGAGGTTTCTTCTTCCATGCCTCAAAATCTGCATTCTTCTTCCTCCACTATTTTGAGCTATCTCAGATGCCCATTCAGGCAACAATGTCCCATTAGGATCCCTGTTTTACTTTGACTTATGCATTCGTTTGATCTCAACAGGTTGTAGTCACCCAGAAGAGTCTTTGATTGTATAAGCCCAACTAGATTTTCTCCTCTTTTTCTCGCCTTCACTTATTTCTTCCAATATTACAATGGGGCTGATTCCGCAAAAGGGTTCATCAGGCCCCCAGAAAGGTATTTCAGTCCCCCTCTTTGCTAGTTCATCTGCTATTTCATTTCCTTCTATTCCAGTGTGTCTTGGAATCCATAGTAAGGTGATTATGTTTTTCTCGCCTAGTTCATTGAGTTTGTCTAGGCATTCCCACACAATTTTGGAACTGATTACAAAAGAGCTCAGTGTCTTCTTTATCCTATATCAATATTGAACTGGGCGCACTTTTTTATGGCGAGGATTTCCGCTTGGAAGATACTTGGGGTTCTCCCCAAGCTTTTAGAGTGTTTGGTTTCTGGCCCGAGCACTCCTATCCCAGTTCCTTCTATTGCTTTTGAGCCGTCTGTATACCATTGAATTGCATTATTTCCAAGGATCCCATTCCTTCTTGTTACTTAATTCTGTAACGAATTTCTTTGAAAAGTTATACTATTCCATCAAACCGTCTTGAGGCATGTCCGAGGTTGTCTGATTTCTAACTCCAATGTTTGACGTTTCTGTAGTTGCTTTTCAAGCAATTAATTTGATAATACAGATGCATCAAGTTGATCATAAAACAATCCCACACGTATGACAGTAGTTATATTATTTATTATATTGATGATGTTTTCCAAAATGTTCACATAATTACTCCAGCCTGTTTTTTTTTCCTTTTATGGCGTTTGGAGGACTCCATACAGCCAATTACTTTGTGTTAGATTATATACAGTGCTTTTCAGATAAAAGTATCCACCTTTAATAAC
>CAJUYG010006280.1:1050-12408 GCA_910591675.1 Galerucella calmariensis
CTAGTAAGCGGACGTCACTTTTACACAATGACAATGAGTCGCAAGTTAATAAAGATAATTATTTTTGTTGTTCATCCATATTATATTCTGTCGTTAATTTATCTTGCCAAAAAACACTCGAGCTTTTCTTTTATCGGATAAATTTCTCTTCAACTGAAAAATTTTCCAATCACTAAATTTGCTCGAAAAACTGACATTAGATAAAATCGCTCCACCTTCGGTGTCGCGATTTTATCATGTCAGTTTTTCTCGTAAAATTAGTGATTGGCAAAACTGTTTCGTTGCAAAGAGAAATTTATCCGATAAAAAAAAGCTCTTGTGTTTTTACTGTTGATGAATACATTTGGCAATAGCTGACTGCGCACAATTATTCTTCTCTCTCTTTCAAGTGTTTTTCTCATATTTTCTATGTCGCACTTTTCGTAAGGAAAGATAATTCCTTCACAGAAAGGGGTCATCCATAAAATTAGATCACACGTTAAAGAGGGGGAAGGGACATTCTGTGACAAGGGACAGGGGGGTCAAAAGTTTTGTAACGTTACATCTTAAATTTAAAGTACTAAAACGCAAAATTTATATGTGAATAAAAAAATCTAAAAATTTTCGAACTCGATCTATATTTTTAATACTTTAGCACACTCGCTATGAGATTATGTTGATTTTATGAAACATTATTTAATAAAAATCAGAAAAAAATGGAAATAACTAATTATTGATTATTTTTAAATACATGCATAAAATTGAAAAATGTGTGACATCAGGGGGAGTGATTCTAAAAATGTGACAACCTGTGACAAGGACGGGGGGAGGGGTTAAAAAGACTTAAAATTGACTTTTCTTCCATAAATTTTACCTGGAATGTCAAAATTTCCTAGAAATTTGCAGAAAAAATTATGGCTTCTTTCTATTAAAAAAAAAAAGATAACACGTAAAATAAAATTGTTAATTTTGTAAGTTTATAATCAAACTTCATAATCCTTATCCGTCTCTGTTATATCGTTTACTACGAGGGGTAAACCGTGGAAGTAGGTATACACCGCAGTGAAGTATGTGGAAGTTTTATACAGAAATTAGACAAAGTGCGGTGAAAATAACGAATTTAGAATTATTGAATAGGTCATTTTACATGGTGTTGATCAATAGGTGTTACAAACTGAAAGAGTGTGTAGAAAATTCGAAAATTGGCGTAAAATTTCCTGGGTCGTTGGAGCTTTGGTTTTCAAGATGCAGGGTGTTAAAGTTAATCATAAAACGTGTAAATTAAATCAACAGGTAAAATATAAAAATTAATGCTATTGAGTTGAGTGTTTTCAGAAATTAGAAATTTATGTGTTGGTTTTGGAAACGTATTGCCTTACAAAAGGGTTGCATGAGTTCTTACATCGTCAACTAACTTGAAAACAGTGTGTGGAAGTAGGTGTACGAAATTTTTGCCGGTGGTTTACCCCTCGGTTTACTACTATAAACAGAAATTAAAATAACGTAAATATTCCTATTTTCTTTAAATAGTTCCCCCCCTAATATTTTCAACAATAAAAGAAACAACTATCGCAAATCCAATCTACATCTACAAAATTTCCAACTTATCCTTGACTTTACTTCGCCCTTTCTGTTCGTTCCCGATCCCCATACACGACTAATTCATGTGTCATATGGCTTCCCCGATTTTTCCGCCATGGTTGAGTCATTTCAAATTAAGATCATGTCTGCTAAAATTTTAATCGAATTAATTATGCGGTGTCGCATTCGATGAAGACTTTCATTTGGTTATTTTTTTGTCATTACTCACACTTCAATGACCTGCGGTAAAAAAAGATGGATCTAGCCACTACAGACAGAAGAGATTCATTGTTCATTGGGTATTTTGTCGGGCAATGTCGTTTAAACAATCGAAGAGGGTTTGGTAGGTTAGTGTACGTTATCAAGGTCAAGGTTGGCCGGTGATACGCAAAGCAAATACATTTTTGTTTTTTATTTTATAACAGCCGAGGAGTAGATAATTAACTAAGCCTTGAAGAGGGGTACATAATTCTGTGGCTAAAGGGCATAACCCAGTTTTTCATACTTTTCAGGATGCGAAAAACCAATATTGTATAAAATTTCCGATTTACAAACTCTAAAACAATTTAGTATTTTGAGATTTGGTCTGCATAATGTATTTTTTTTGTCTTAATCCATTTTCTTACTTATTTTTCGAAAAACTGACATTTTTTTAAAAGTTTTGAAACTTAACTCATTGAAATACACTGTAAAGCAATTAGACATATAAACATATAAACTATGCTTGTAGTTATTGATTACAAGTAAATTTTTGCCACGAATACAGTTGTCAGAACCAAACATGAGCCCCGGAAAATATGCGAACTAAAATAAGGTCACTGCAAGCAGCCAATCAAGAGTCAATGTTAACGATTGTCCATTAGTAATTGTTAAATATAATCGAAATAATATGACCGAGTGATTTCATCAACATACATCATTTTATTCATTCTGTATCAGTGTTGTCAATGCGAGGATGATTATCAGATTTTTAGACAATTTCACTAATTTGGATCCAATAGTTTTTCGAATATTTTGTAGAAGGGATATATAAAATGGTTATTGTTTTTGGGGATTTTCCATATTGACTGGGGTCGAAGACTTTATTTAGTTAACCAAAGTGTCCTTTTGGTAATTTTGACAAATTCCGATAAATTGAATAGTAACTTCGGGTAATTTTCATTATTGCATCGGCAAAACTGGACTATAACCAGTTCATATTTTGTTGCTTTCCATAGAAACTTGACCCTTCTTTTTCATGACATTAATACAGTCATGTAATTTGAAAATATAGACATTTAGGGCAGACGGTAGTTTTAGTTTTGGTCCAATATAAATGTTTTTATTAATATTTAGAGTTACATTTTTAGCAAGTTTGACTTTGTTTACATATATCTTAACAGTTGACATTTATGGTATCGATATTTGGTTATCGATTCAAAATATCGAATTGTTACTACAAAAATACAACTACAGCGACATGAACACGCCCACCAGGGCTCACGTTTGCTTCTGCCAACTGTACTTTCAATAATTTCTACTTTCATAATGCTATTTTTCAACACTTTCAGCTCAAATTTACTTTGATAAATGATTACAAATCTGATAATTCAAGGGGTTGTTATTTTTATCAAGTACGTGGGCGAAATTACTGGTCGGATTAATTTAGGGCCAGAGTACCAGAGTATTAACGTAGGTAGCGGGGACCAGATTACCTGACCCCTTTGGACTAGCTACTAAGGGCCAGTTGTATGAAGCATAGTTAACCTAATGTCTATGGTTAACCCACGATCACAGCTATTAGAGTGTTGTACGAAACGTAGTCAAAAATTATTTTGGTTAACTCATGAGTTAACTATGCAATTCACTGAACCACCAAAAATGGTGGTTTAACTAAAGTTCATGGAATAAACGTCAAATTCTGATGTGACATATCTTATAATTCACTGTCATATACTTTAATTTCACAACTTTTTATTGTTTACAATGGAAAACGTGGATTATTTTGAAGAGTTAACGGATGATGAGGATTTTCTAGAAATGATAAGAGAAGTAGAAGAAGGTTTATTTACTTATTTGTATACGACTTTTATTCCTTATTGAGATTTTATGCTGGGTTTTTGGTTTATGGAGAAACGCTCGCATATTTCGAGCAAGAAAAAATCATTTTGAAGAGTGGACGGAAAATGAGTTTTTTGATAGATTCAGAATATCAAAAGGCACTGCAATTTAATTTTTTTTATATGGACCACCGCCAGTGCCTTGAGCATAACATTTTTCGTCAGCATACTTTTTCTTGACTCTTTTTTTAATATTACTATATTAATTCAACAGCACGTCACTTGATCGGTGTGTAGTTGAACTGATAAAATTAAATTCTTCAGCCAACTGAAGCCACAAATTTGTCTTATGCCGAGAACTTTCTGCATCCGTTTTCTTACACTCTATAACGTTTTTATACTTAGCAACTAGAGAAATCAGCGTCGATTCTTCAGATGCACTGAAATTTGGAGTACCTACGCTTGTTTTCTTCATTTGCCATATTTTCACTTCCAAGAGAACACACAAAATGATATTTAACGCCAAGCACGCTTTTGATCATTGACTGTCATTGATTAACGATTTCACAGTATACAAAAACTGTGACGATTTTTCAAGTTAGTACCAACAATATTAAAAAAATGCTCGAATGTTACTAGAGATTCGGATAACCAACATAAAAATATTAATTTGACTGTGGTTCAACTGATCACAACACAAACATCTTTCGTACAACGATTGATTGATTTGACTATGGTCAACATATGAACCTGGTTCAGTTGATCAATTGGTTAACTACGTTACATACAACTGGCCCTAAGAGCCTTAAATTCCTATAAACCACCCCGTTGACACTCCAAGAACTTAGGAAGGACTGGTTTCAATCTCTTGTTCAAATCACTTTTTTTTCTATCACAATTTAAGACATTCTGTATAAATGGAGCGTTTGATGTAAACCATCTACTAATTTCAATAACAGATTGAAATTGTAAAAAATATAATTATGTGCCATTTACAGGAAGGCACCGGTGTACAGGTAGAATAAAGTCCAATCGGGCAGTCAAAGAGGAAATCCGGTTAGCTATGAGGATAACGGATACTTCTTTGTTTTCATAATAGGGAATTGCGCTCGACAAATTTTAGTCGTCGCATCAAACGGGCTCATCCCCATTTTCGGCGCAATTCAACTGTTTAAAAAACATCAGTGAAAAATTAGTTTGTGGAATTTTTTTGAAGCGCAGCAGGCTATAACTTTTATTACACGGTAGGTATGTGGTGATTAGTTTGTGTGCGATGCGTGAAATATGGACAATAGAATTGGAAATAATTTTGAGGAATCGATTAATTACATGCGATTTGATTCGTTTTACTGGTTTTTATAATAGTCCAAAATGTACATAAAATAATATTTATTAGGTATATTAGAGCTCGATATCTAGCTTTATTTTTTATTAGACTTATTAGCTTAGTTGTCGCCTCCCTTGCGTAGCTCTCTGCCCTCTAGTCCAGTAAACGAAGGTGTCAACATGGGCAACTGGTCCAGCCAGAGCAATTTTTTTTAATTTGCAGGTTATGGTAGGCACATTAAATTCCCAAAATGTCAGGTACCTGACCATTGTGGTAGGGTGGGGAAATGGCTCTGAAATTCCAGAAAATCCGTTTTCCCGCGATATCTGCCGAGATTTGACCACTGGAGAATTTTTGTTCAGACGAAAAATAAAGAGCAGTTCCTTACCCACAAAAATGATCCCCAGCATTTTTTCTAAAAATTAGATAGTTTTCGAGATAAATGGCCCGAACGCCGACCCAAAATTGAGCTCCAGGCCGACTTATAGAGAGCACGCTCTGAGGGCATGACGTCCCCAAGTAAATTACTAATTTTTTAATAACTCGCGTGAAAATCAATATTTTTTAATGAATCAAAGTGCGGGTGAAAGGAGGGGTCTGTGGCTACTAAGGCGTGTTTTTATCGACTTAATTCGTGCTCCTGGGTCATTGGAAAACCAGGCCAAAATTCGTCTTTGCTAGATTTTTTAATGCTTCCATGGATTTATTCATATTATTTTAATTAAGAGTTATTTCAGCCAATCCTTTTGGATAATGGTTCTTTGGGGGGTATTTTATTTATTCCGAAACAATTTTTTTTTTTTTATTCAAATTAACGTGTCTCGACTGCTGAGGTCATTGACACAGTTACAGTATTTCATGATTTTTAGGTTAAACAGTTATGACATTCGATACTAAATTTTAGGTAGAACATGTTAGATATGCTTTATTAAATTTATGTCTTTTAGGTAGGATAGCAATGTATTCACTTCACCACTAAATATCAAGATATCACTGAGTGGTCCTTTTATATTGTGTTTGTGCTGGTAGCTTTGGTAGCGGGGACATTCCACTAGGAAGTGTTTAACAGTTAAATAAACAGAACATAACTGGCACAGGGGGCGATCTTCTTTTGTCATTAAGTATCCATGGGTATAGCGTGTATGCCCAATGCGCAATCTTCTTATAATTATTTTTTCTTTTCTGGAGAGTGTGGAGTCATGGTGATACTTCAGACTAGGTTGTATTTCATGTAGAGCGGAGTGTGTTGTGTCCCAGTATGATTGCCAGGAGTCTCTTAGATGTTTTTTAAACAGAGATTTTAGGTCGTCATGGATTTGTAAAAATGTTTTTTGGGTTTTAGTTGTGGCCAGCTTAGCGGCGTGGTGTTTTGAGAAAATAGTGTCTCGTATCTTTCATGGATTTCTTGTATTAGAGGGTGTTTTGAGTTAGCTTTCCTAATTTCTTGGATTGAGGAGAGGGAGTCTGTACAGATAGCGACCTTTTTATTTCTTGAGTTTATTATTTTGAATGCCTGGAGAATTGCAAAAATTTCTGCAGTGAATATGCTACAAGTGTCTTCAAGAGCAGTTGTGTAAAGGGTTTCGTTTGATGAGGTGACCGCACATCCTACTCCTTTGCTATTTTTGGAAGCGTCTGTATATAGGGTTTGGTCGAACTTCTGTTGGTTGATTCGTTCGGTGAATGTTTTCCTTAAGATTATGTTTGGAGCTTCTTGATTTTTGAGTGCCAATAGTGTTGTGTCGATCATTGGTGTTGGTTTATTCCATGGAGGTGAGGAGGATATACGTAAAGGTAGTGTGAGGTTAAGGTCGATGTTGTGTAGGATAGGTTTTAGCGTGTCGATGATGGATCGTGTTGATTTTGGGGGGTGATTTGATTCTTCGTTATACATGTTTGGG
Source organism: Galerucella calmariensis (assembly GCA_910591675.1). Taxonomy (NCBI): domain Eukaryota; kingdom Metazoa; phylum Arthropoda; class Insecta; order Coleoptera; family Chrysomelidae; genus Galerucella; species Galerucella calmariensis. Next base: position 7,878 of record CAJUYG010006280.1, read on the forward strand.
ATTAATTTATAGACTGGGTTATGGGGATTGGCGGATGCTGAACTGAAATATGTTTGTAAAAGGTATTGGCGTCTCAGGTGAAGAGGAGGTTCGTTAGCTTCCGCATATAAGCTGTCAATTGGGCTGGATTTAAAGGCGCCGAGGCATATTCGTAGGGCTGTGTTATGGATGGTGGTAAGCGCGTTTAGATGGGATTTTGAAGAGAGATAAACTATGCTGCCGTAATCTATTTTTGATCTAATTACAGCTCTATACACTCTCAGAAGTACTATTTCGTCACTTCCCCAATGATGACGGGATAATGTTTTTAGTATATTATTATTATATTATATTTAGTATTATATTTAGTATATTATTATTATATTATATTATTATATTATTATTTAGTATATTATTCCGAAACAATGCTACCAATAATTCGCCCGTATTTTCTTGAATAATGTGTTTTCCAAGAGGCGATTTTTGTGGATTTCTGGAGTTTTCCCGAGCGCTCTGGTTTATCGGGAATTTCTCGATTATCAACTGTCAAACCCGCTTGTAATTGATATTGGGAGAAAGATTAGAATATCCTCTTGCCCATGGTATAATTTTTTTTGGCCCAGACCCCTGGGCTTTCAGGAAAATCGGGGAAATTTCCAGTCTGAGGGAAGACAGCTATTCTTCTCAGTTTTTTCTCTTTACAGTAACTTTCCTTTGATATGTGTATCAAGTATTTTATTTGATGCATTAAAAAGAAATTTGTCTCTAAATTTGTTGTAGTGGATGCCTCATTTTATTCTCGCACGCCGCCACGCCACCATAGTGTGGTCGACGGCGTCTGCTGTACACGTGGATGCTTTCTGCTGCATTGTTTGTCAACAACTGACAATTTTACATGTAAACACTATCTCTTTCGTGATTTTTCAAGAATAAATTAGTAGTATTCCAGTGTAAAAAGTGAAATTCAAGTCACTATTAATTTTATTGTCATTATTAAATAATAAATTATGAAATTTTTATTGATAAAAAACAGAGAAATTTTGAAAATTCTTGAGCTTCTTTTTTTGGAGCACACGGTGAGGTTTCATTTTTTTAATTAAGATTATTAATATTGTTGTGGGTGAAATGACATCTAATGATTTGATAAATATTGTTCATAACTGTAGAAAAATGGAAGTCGCAGAGGATTCTAGTAAGACCGTGTGTTTTATTTGTGATCAAGCTCTGACTGAAGACGTTACAACGGTTACCCGAGGACTAGAAAGGTCAGTTTTTAAGTTTCAGAAAACTGCGAACTTTTCAACCACCATTTTTGCAAAAAATATTGGTGTAACGAAAAAAATTGTGGGGACAACTTTTGTAGGTAATGAACTGCTTTTCATTTTTTGTCTGAACAAAAATTCTCTAGGGATCGTAGTTCGGGAAATATCGGCGGAAAACGGATTTTCGGGATCTCTAGAGCCATTTCCGACCCTCCCACAAATTTCAGAGAACTGACATTTTGGGGGTTCAATTTACCTACTATTATACCTGCAAATTAAAAAAAAAAAATACCCATGTTGACGGTATTTTTCGCCTTCATTTACTGGACTACTCGGATTTTCTTCTCCGAGTAAGTGAAACCGCACCATTTTTAGGCCTTCGCACTCACAGAGTATGTGCTCCGCGCGGTTTCGTCTTCTTCCCGGCAGAACCTACATAGGCTGTCATCTGCTAGGCCAATTGTGTGCATATGTTTCCTCAGCCTACAATGTCCGGTCAGCATTCCCACTATCATGCACGTCGTTTCTCGACTTTGACATAGGTGTGACAATTTGGCCAAAGGGCTTTTAAGGAATAATTTAGCGTGCCTTTATCCTGGATTCTCATACCACCAGCGCAACGCCTGGTTGTTTATTGGTGGATGCTCTTTTACTAGGCATTTAGCAATTCCACAGGAAGGTTCTGGCCCTATGCCCGCTGCTCCTTGCTTGGCTAATTCATCGGCCTTTTCATTGCCTTTTATTCCTTGGTGACCTGTTACCCAGGCTAGGGTCACTCTATTATGACCACCTCGTCTGTTGAGGGCCTTGCGACACTCCCACACCAGATTTGATGTTATCCAATATGAGCGTATCGCCTTTAGAGCTGCTTGGCTGTCGGAGTAGATGACGATTCTTTGGCTATCCACCTCCAGTCTCATTCTTCTGCACAGCATTGCACCGCCATTACCTCTGGCTGAAAGACAGTAGCATGTTTCCCTAGGCTTAGCTTAGAGAGATCGTGATCTTCTCTTGTACCCCGTATATTCCGGCTCCTACTCCAGAGTCTGTTCTAGAGCCATCAGTGTACCAGTTGAGATTCGCTGTTATAGGAGGACCTATTGTATCGTTGAAATAGTACAATTTACTCAATAATCCAATCTTTTTAAGATATTCAGTAATTACCGCGAATTCTCTTTTATGTCTGTAATCGCTGGAACTCGCCCTGTATACTCGATTTGTGCCTCACTCTGTAGATGCAGGTTCGCCCGAGATTCCCAGCGGTTATCTTCTACCCCTTGGAATGTTTTAGAGGAGTGCTTATCGCATGAACGCTTGAAAAGGGGATGTGTTGTTTTTAAGATTTTTAGATTATTAATATTTTGTATTCCGTCGTGAAATATAGTTCTTGAGTTGAGTTACCGACTTTCTTTTAAACAGTTTTATAACAATTCTTTTATTCAAAATAAAAATAGATTACATGTCTTTTCTCTCAAGTTTTTCTCTCACAAAAAAATATAGACTTCAAAATTGTACGAAATGTAACTATAACTTGATAAAAGTAAAAAAGTCGCGAGTTCATAATAAAACTAAAATAAAACTTTATTTTGCTTTATTAAAAGTTGAATTTTGATCCGTTAAATACAACTTGTTTCAGTGTCATTATTCCATTCAATATATTTACAAGGCAACCGTTTAGTTACCGAACGTGTAATACGTGTATATTTATAATACAACCCAGAGGGACCATCTTAAGAAGATCCTTGTCTTAGTATCGGCCGTTCTTCGATTATTTGACCTTGAAGAAGTTTAACTCTACACTTAATACGCAGGCAGCTGTGTATTTATATTTAAGGTCGTCAACTGGGAAACGAACAAGATATAAGCATCTGTGTAGAGTTGGGCACTGATCTTTAATTGAGTTACTCAAGAGAAAATGTAACCATTTTATTTCAAAAAATCTAAATAATAAAAATTGTCGTGGATCGGACCTACAACTGATTCCATTTCAGATAATAGTATCATACTATTATTACGCCTTCCAAATTTGAAATTTTATTTTCCAATAGTGGACCGTTTACAAATAACAAACATCTACTTCTCGGGTTATATGCCCCGACAGACGATGAATTACAGTAAACGGGGTTAACGATATAACCAACTATTCTGGTTTGTAATTAGAAAGGGACAATATCACTTGTATATAGTCAAAAGCGCTCTTATCGTGCGGGTTCAATGGTCACCAACCATATGTATCAAATCAGAAGACACAGAGGTTACCAAAATGTGAGATTACAAATAATATACCCGAAGAAAAGAATGATGGTTGATGTTTCCTGCACACTGGTTGACGAGTTTCCACTTTTTCATTCATTCTCGAAATAATGTATCAGATTAAGTACCATTTTTTTTTGCTTGAGGATGCAAATTACCGGAAAATTGCTTCTTATTATTCATATTGTCACTTTGAATTGTCAATGTGACATAACTGACATTTAAAAAAAACTTCGCTGGTGAAAGACTGTCTGAAAGTCTGTCTTATTCATCTTACGGATTTTATTTGGAAGTTATGATTAAACGCAATAAAAGAAAACAAAAACGGTAAGTACGTCTTTGTTGGATCGTATGACTCGCATGATAACTCTGCATTTGACTATACCGGTTTCAATGTATTTGCGTCTCATCAGTACAAGGTAGATATCAACTAGTGACCTCTGTATATATCAGTTACATTACTAGTTTGTGAGTTACAGGGCGTTGAAGTTTGTTAATAGGGACAGAATTATTACCCCAGCCCAAAAATATACAGAAAAATATGGGTAGGCAGGAAAAGTTTTACTTCTATGATCGATAAATGTCACTAAAACTGACGTTTAATGTCAATTTTTTCCTACCATCACATAGGAAAGTGACATATATCGCACTGTCTAGTTCTATGGAAAGTGGCCTTTATTCATACGCGTACGGAAAAAAAGCTGTCAAATATATAATTTTTAATTAGATTTACCTATGTAATATCTAAATTTGAAGCGATCTATTTGAAAAGTTAAATTTTTGTCATTTTCTTGATTAAAAAAAATTTAGGGCGCGGTCGAGGATCGAACCCGCGTACTCTTCGTCAGAAGTCCGACGTTGTACCAACTAATCCAAATCACCAATTATAATAGTAGGTATGTATGAAGGAAGTATAATGAACAATAATAATTTCACTTTCAATTTCTATAATTATCCAACCAATTAATAATTGTAATAACCTACTTATATTATACAGTGCTTTTCAGATAAAAGTATCCACCTTTAATAACTTTTGT
>CAJUYG010006281.1:0-12163 GCA_910591675.1 Galerucella calmariensis
GAATTAGAAATAAATATTCTATGAACAAGATTGATATTTGAATGTCAAAGAAGTGGTTATCATTATACAAATCAAAAACAATAAACAAAAGAGCTTAGCCGCCGCTTTGAAATTTGGTTTAAACGTCCATGAATAAGCTTAGAATAACTTAAGGCGCCAGACAAGATGCAGATCTTCGTTAGATATATTTAAATATTCATTGTGGGGAAAAGAGTATCACTAAGAAGTATATTACAGCAAGAAATAAAGACGAATTTTAGGAATAACAATACACTTAATGTTTGCTGGTACTGGTAATTTTGTGTAAAATAGTCTATAAAAGTTCATATATTATGAAGAGGATTCAATTACAACATTTTATGATATCATATGAGATGTAATTTACCTTCTCATTCAAGAAAAATTATACAATTACGAGCTTTAGTTATCTGATCTGAAAAATTGGGGGAAGGGCAACTCCCCACCACCCAAGCCTCATTAGACCCTTCGTGCATCTTTCTGGAAGTCTTTCTCAGTACGTCAACCATCCTATGGTCTTAACATGGTTGATAACGTCTCCATGAGGAGATTCTCTCAGCTCATTAAACAACGATAAATAAAAGTGGGATAAAAAATATCCTGAAGATCAAATACGCGCTCGTACACGGTACCTGTCTATTACACTTGTTTCGTGGAGGCGGATATTTCTCGAGAAGGGGAAGGAAAAATACTGATCCCATTCGCATGTGCTGTTGAACACAACGATCTCAATATATGAAAGACAAAGATTTCAGTAGATCGGAGGTGAATGAACACCTAAAATATAAGAGTAACAGTCTATACTTGGAATTAAGGGTTGAGTCTAATTGGTAGGCACGGAAAAATTTAGATTTACACATTAATTCTCTTGATTGGGTCTAACATTAACATTTTATTTTATTTCTAGGGCAGTCGTCAAGGAATTGATAGAAACAGAAATAGAATTTGTAAGAGATCTTGATTTTGTAGTTCAACGATATTTAATTCCTTCCGAGTCTGGAAAAGTTCCGAAAATTATAAAAGATAATTTCGACTTGGTGTTTGGAAATTTCAAGGAAATATCAGAATTTCATAGAACGTAAGTAATTGTTTCCAAAATAATTTCTGAAACTACTTAGCCACAAAAATCTTAATAGTGCTGATTGAATCTTTCCATAATGGCAAATCATCTCAAAATTCAAAATTTAGGGTCACATTTCTTATACGAAAAATTGAAATAAAAAGCACATTGTAAAATTTAGAGAACAAGAGTTAAATTTGTCTCATGCTATTTGTCAAAAAACCTGTTGAAAAAACACTACAAATTTCAACTATCTAGCAGTTAATTTGGAAAAACAGGTTCAAAGTGACCAATAATTATTTCTCTTCACAATTATAGTACCAACTCTCTATCTATTGTTAGACTTCTTATCCCACACCTGATGTTAGATTTCTTATTCTTAGATGTACTCACAACCCATGTCAAGCAGCTAATGCCGGGACGGATACACAGGAAGTAGGTCTCCTACCCTGTGCCCGCCCACTTTGGCACGCATGCGTGAGCGGTTGAATGATTGTAAGAGCGCTAAATTTGAATATCTTAAACGAGATCTAAAACTATTTTGGAGAGTAGAGCTACCTTTTCCTACGTGGAAGTCTTTGAATGGATTAAAATCAAAATTAAATCAGATTTGATGAGGTAGGAGTACCTCTTGTACTGCAGCCTCTTCAGATCTATTGTGGTCCTCTGAATATAGACAACATCCTCCAGCCCGACTTGGTTCACGTAGCCGATCAGCTTGGAGACTGAACCTCTCATATAGTTTCTTGCTGTTGGCTACCCTTGCAATGTCCTGTTTACCTGTTAACCTACCTTTGCAGGTCTTCCGTGAAGTTTAGCCTTTGTCCTCTATTGAACTGTCTCGCTTGTCTTTATCCCACCTACTTTCTTGTCGATTATGCGACATCAGGTCCATTGAATGACATTGATAAGCCTTGTTTGGCTCTTCGTTGCCATCATGACTCTCATAATTTGGCTCCCAATTTCCATGATCTGCAACGGTCTCCGAGTGAGTTCAAAGCAATGCGACACTAACTTAGAATTCACCTTTATGGAGGGTGTAATTGAAAAATTTAATGAAGCAAAAAATATTGTTAAGATCTGCTCAGTTGAAAGTTGAAACAATTGTTCAACCACTACCTACAAGTTCATCAAATATGAATTATTCTTCTAAGTAATCTTGTAGCTATAAGCAATTCTGATAAATTGTTTATTGATTTTCAAGGGTATTGGTGGAAGGTGTGAAATTTAACGCTAAACAACCAGTCCTGATAGGAAAAACGTTTCTAAGATTAGAAAGAGACTTTGATAAACATGTGGCCTATTGTCGAGATGAGCCAATGGCTCAAGAATTTTTGGAAGCCTGTGACGCTGCTTTTGATTATTTCAACGTAAGTATTTCTAATAATTTCTTATTATAAAAACAACTAGTGAAAATGGTAAGACTTAGAAAACAGGCGAAATTGATAACGCTCCTGTTCCCCAAGATCCTTTTTATATGGTATTAGAAATCCATTATTAATATTTATAGTTGTACCAAGTTGTTGGCCTTATTACTTTAAAAAATTTACGTGGTCGAACTTCACAAAATATCTAAAGCAATCCAATCCACTGACAGGAGATACCAAGCGTAAAGCAAGCCAAATCCTTCGAAAATGAAAACAGAAATCTTGCTGAGCATAGCCAGGTAGATATTAAATTGTTGTTGCAATTAAAACAGATACGGACAATGCCGTCTTAATGGTAGCTTTTTTAAGTTGAGTAATTATTCAGGCTTCAGTTATTGTTGGTAGTTTCCTTATCACTAATGGTGCTTCTTATTGTTACCAACTTATCAATTAAATCAATAATCAACGATGAAAAATTCAAGGACCAGTCACCACACTAACTGTTCAACTTAGGTACAATCAGTATTTCTCTGTATTATCTCTATCGTCAAGAAGCAATACGGCCTTGGCGTCGACGTTTCATTAACAGTGTCTATTTTCATGTCCCTGTGGCTCTGCAATACCCAAGAACATTAACAATGAGTATTTTGTTTTGATAATTAGGCTCACTTGGTGAATAACAGATAACTAGCACGCGAGCTAGGAAAGGAATAGTAGTTGAGGTGATCACCTCAACTACTTATACATATATAATCAAAAACCTTAGTATACCCATAGGTGTTAAGGTGTAATGTTTAATTATTATAAATAAAATTGCCCCATTGTTTCTTGTTCTTTGCCATGTTGTTTCCTACTGTCCATGTTTTATTTCTTTTCGCTAAATTCTCTACAATTACATCATTCCATGTTTTCCTTGGTCGGCCTCTCGTCTGTTTTTGGATTGATCTTGCTCTCCATATTCTCTTGACTTGCCTATTGTTGTTCATTCTTGCCAAATGACCAACCATCTTAGTTGCTGTCTTTCTGTACTATCTTTCTATCTTTCTGTCTTTCTATCTCTTTTTGTTATTCCCTCTATGCCCCTTAAAAATTTCATTTCAACAGCTTGTATTTTACTTTTCTGCTGCTTAGATAATGTCCAGCTTTCACATCCATATGTAAGGATAGGTTTGACGACTGTTTTATATACTGTCAGCTTTGTTTTCTTGGCTATCTCTTTTTCCAAAAAATGCTTTATTCAATGTATAATACAACTTTATCGCGCTCTCTACATTGTTTATTTCTGCTTCATTTTTTCCATTCTCCTGTATTGTAACTCCTAGGTACTTGAAACTATTGGTTTGTTTTATTTCTTTGTTATCTAAGTTTATTGTTGTTTGGATGTCATTGTTGCCTATTATCATTACTTTTGTTTTGTCTACGTTTATTTTTAAATTTCTTCGTCTTAGTGCCAAATACCATTTATCAAGGTTATATTTCAAATCTTCCTCGCTTTTGACACAGACCATTAAGTCATCTGCAAATGCCCTTTCTGTTACATAGATTGGTTCCAAATTTCTGTATCCAAGTAAAAGTTTCTTGATAGTGGGTTTTATTTCCTTGATTACGTCGTCTAGAACTAAGTTGAACAATGTTGGGCTTAACACTCCACCCTGTCTTACCCCTTCCTTAGTTATGAATTCTTCTGATTCTCTATTATTTGTTCTGACGTAGTTTCTTGTTCGTTGATATATACTTTCGATATTATTTCGCAATCTGACGTCCACTCCCCTTCTTTTCAAACTCTTCCATATCGTTCTTCTAGGTATGCTGTCGAAGGCTTTTTCTAAATCTATAAAGGCCATATATATTTGATTTTTGTGGTTTTTCTCGATCATCTGTTTAATTGCAAATATGTGATCTGAACTCCTCTTCCTTTTCTGAAACCACTTTGTGTCTCTTCCAAATGCTGCTCACGAAATTGGAAAATTCGTGTTTTTTTTCAAAAATTTATATTCTCTTCGTTTGAAAAAAATTATAAAGTTGAAACTTCGTAGACAAGTCCTTAGGTGCGCGAAGAGTCCATGAAGCAATTACTTTTGTGGCAATTGCATTAGAACATTGCAACATAAAACTAAAAAAGGACGTTTTTTTGTTCTGAATGTTAATAACAATTTCGTTCATGCTACTTAATGTGTTTTACATGATTACCTATTGCTTGGCTTAAAAATGGAGTATGAGTTGATCTTGCAAACACAAGCTTACAAGCTGGAAGCTATAAGTCCGTACGGCATATGGGCTTGAGAATCTGTTTGTACAAGAGTGGACTTTCTTCCATTCAACCAATGAATTTTTTAGAATTCGGTATTATTTTTTTCTTTTGACAGCGTAGGTCGTGTCTGATGTTACTCCCAAATATTTTGCTGTATCGGCATAATAGTGGTTGAGTATTATTTATTTTAATCCCAACATTTTGTTTAAATATGAAATTTCATACGGCATTGTCTGATCCAAATATTAATTTTATAAACATTATATTATAATTAACTAGGTATATCAAATGAACATTTCTTCAAAACTGATGTTGCTTAAATAATTATTAGAAAGGTATTTTAATTGCATTGAAATTTGACTTTTATTCATTTCTCAGATTATCTGTAAACGATAACTCAGGACATCCGCTACATTTAATACTTATTATCTCACTTTACGTATTTTTATTTTCACATCTTCTGTAGTATTCTATTCTAGTCCGCCTTGTAATGAATACGGCAATTTGCGCATACTTAATTTTTATTTTCGGTCCCACGGTTTTTTTCTTCATGAAGCTCTCGAATATTAGTCAACAGATGGAAATTAAAAATAGAGCCTTATCTAAGTCGTTTTAATTTTACGCGACTATTTCTGGAAAACGACTGTGAAAAATATTACGTAAAACCTCCTACGCTTTCAAACGAATAAATTTTTTCAACTCTTTCAATTATTTTGATGAAAATTAGGAAAAACACCAGCTTCAACAAATACAAGCATTAACCATAGTGTTATTTGAAAATAATGGCGAGATGATTAAATAGTTTGTTAACACAAATCTATTATTAAAATACGTGGGTTTAAGTGCCATTCAAAAATTCTTATGAGTAATAGTATTAATATATATTATACCATTATACTCATTTTATTCACAAAAACCGATAACTAAGTTTATCTAGTGATAAATAATGGATATGCTTGAGTACAATTAATAGTGGATTTGTTTCATATCCGAAACTTTTTAATACATCGATGGCTAAGAGGTCAAGTATTGTATGTCCATTTTTGTCGACTATGAGATATGTACGGATCTATGTCCGCCGAGGCGAAATCTTCATGGTGCCCGCATATGTAGGTCCTCGTGTACTGGTTTATTAGTTTTTTATTCAAATATTGTCAAGCGATAGGCACAGTCAACGTGAACTTTCAAATTCACTATATTCAAAACATCGTCCACTTAGCCATCGATATGTATGTGTGTATTTTGAGGTGAAATGCACTGAGACCTAAAGGATATATTGAGCCCCCTTACTTCTACTTAATTTCTGAGGAGAAAGTCAGAGACTAGCTGCTCCATTTTTCCAATGGTCATAAAGATCTTCTCTTCTTTTAGCTTTGCTTATTTCTTTCAATATTACATTGGAGATAATTCCGCAAAAGGTTTCCGGTCCCCAAAAATGTGTTTCAGGTCCCCATTTTTGCTAGTGCTATTTTATTTTCTTCTATTCCTGTGTGTCCTGTGAACCACAGTAAGGTGACTTTATTGTTGTCCCCTAGTTTATTGAGTCTGTCTAGGCATTCCCACACCATTTAGGAACTAATTACACAAGAACTCAGTGCTTTATGCGCTGCTTGAATATCTGACATCATGATAATCCTATGCCTTCTGTATCTTTCATCAATATTGAACTGGGGAACTGTCCCAGGTTGTCTGATTTCTAAGAAGTCATAAGGTGTTTTATTAATCATTTCCTACTTAGTCTGTATCTTATTCTCTCTGCAACACTTTCCACCACCATATGTAGTGGTTGGTTGAAAATCACTTCCATGGCTCATGTAATACATATACAGGCTAGTCTTTGAATTTTGGAGAGGTTTTCTCCACTCGTCAATGGGCTAGATCTCCTATTCTACGCAATTGCTCCATAGGTGCCAATTGGTCTCACTATGGAAGTGTACATTTTTGAGCTACAACCACAATTTCTCCCTGCCAGCTTCCTGCATACTATTAGAGCCTTTTTGCTTTCGTTTATAATTTCCTTTTCGTGTTTTTTCGATACAAAAGTCCACTGTCTAGAGTCAAACCTAGATATTTTGTTTTTTGTCTTACATTCAACCTCACCCCTATCATGTTTGGTAGTTTGAGGATGTTTTCTTCAGCTAAGTGAAGGCTATCAAGATGGTTTTAGTGGGGTTGATGCTGTCTCACTTACTTACACCAGCTATTTGTATAGTTCAGAACTCTTGTACGATGTCAAAGGGTATTTTCGAATTTTCCCTGACTGCTACGACAATATCATCGGTATATCATTGGCAGGATATTCCGAGGTCCGTCCCTGTGGGTATCCTCTGACTGTACAGATGAATACAATGTCTTTGCTCGTCCTCGCCTCTGATATTCTGATGGTGAGCAGTTCCGACATCCATTTGGATATGTTGTGCTGTCTACACCTTTTCTATTTAAAACTATATCGAATTCATCATGTGGAGTGTTGTTAAAAGCTTCTTCTAAGTCAAAAAATGCACATACCTACTATCGTTTCTTGATTGTATAGCTAGAGCACCTCGGATATCCTTCGTCAGTGTTGTACCAGTGCAGTCTCCGTAGATCTGTCTATCCGGTAAGCATGCTGATCATAGAGATACTACAGATAAAGGAAACAAGCCAAAGAGCGCAGTGTAAGTGGGAATGTCCGTCTAAACTTCGGTGAGATAGAAAGAGACAGACGATAAGAGGTTTCTCTGTTTTTGTCTGTGTATATCTTTAGCATGCACGCTATTAGAGAAAGACAGCGTAAACCTCATTCTTTCTGACGGGTTCCAAGCTGGCTTATTGCCTCTATTTGTAGTATATCTATGATGCTGATACAGGTAGAGAGGATTCTCGTTCCTATATAGGTAGTTGTCAATAGCTTTTTTCATCGTTTTCAGTACAAAATGGTCTGAAGGGTTTGGGGTTTGTGGTGTCCATTTATCGGACCCAAAGAGAAGCTGTGCCGCTAACAGGCTTGTGTGTAGCATTATAGATATATTTCTTCTCTGACTATTCTGACAGTTATGGATTAACTTATATTGTGGAAACAAGGTCATTTTAAAATTGTAAACTGTTCTGACTTTAAATCGAACCGAAAGAAGTGGGAAATTCAAACGATTGTAATTATGTTCAGATGTTTTCGAAATTGACAATGTACTAATTTTAAAACGTAATGAAGCAAACATTCGTGATACTCCTTTGATATTCACACATAACCGAGTCCAGCATAAAAATAAACTTAAAAATATTTTCGACTCAAAAATCCGCTGGCAAAAGTTTCAATCAAAATTCCAACGGTGGGTGACGTCATCTATTGTAAAATAAAATAAGTAATCTGTATTTCGATGCACTTAAATTAAATGAATTAACTGTAATCAATGATATAATGATATTGGAATTGTTTTATAATAAGATAGTCCAGTAAATGGAGGAGGAAAAAAAGGCAAAGTTTACATTAATGACGCCCTGTTTTCATATTCCGGTTGGAAGTTGCATTTGATACATTAAACATGAGACAAAGTTCTGCATGAAAACGCGTGCGAGGGCGGAGAAAATGGCCCCAAAAGACCAGGAAAATAGGTTTTCAGCCAATATCTCCTAAAATATGGCAGTTAGAGATTTTCGGTTCAGATAAAAATTGAAGTCCAGGTCATTTTCTACAAAAATGGTCCTCATGATTTTTTCCGCAACATTAATATTTTCTGCAAAAAAATCGGGTTGAAATACCGGAAATTTTGAGACTTGTGAAATATGCAAGTTTTGTACAAAATTTGAGCTGGGGGTGTTGGAAATCCATTATTTTCAATGTTTTGGTTTGTGGAAACCAATTGTAGATGGCGCCACCACATTTTACAGATTGGGAAATTCCTTGGTGCCATAAATGAGAAACCCTGTAACCAGACACTTTTGATGGATATTTATGTTTCTGAGGGTCTTGTTTTCCTCTCAGATGAGGCCTCAAGATATACTTATTAGGAAAACGGGCTATAAGGTTTTCTAGCGAGATGGACCTCACCAGTGGACCTGAATCTAGCAACAATCAGCTTTGCACATGTGGCAAAAAACTGAAGTTCATTAGGCTTTTGGTAGGGAAAACTGAAAATGCCTCAAGAGTAAAGAATATTTACCAATAATACTCAGCAACAATTTCTTGCAGATTCTCTGCAAATTTTTTGCAACCAGACTGATTGAGGTTTTTGGAATAACGAGTTATAAACGTTCTCCATGTTTCATTTATTATAGAAAAATAATATATTTCTATTGATTTATTTATTTATTTATTTATCAATGGGAGAACCCAATATAATGATACAAGAATAATACATTATAGACTAAAATATTACATAGAAAATTTTTAACAAAAGTACAAGAGATTCGCGGGTCCGTGAATTGATGAAAAAAGTATATAAAAATACATTGCAATTATGACATAAATCTGTTCGTCACCAGTCATCATCTGATTCTTGGTCAAGAAATTATTCTGGGTCTAGAGCTCCCTCTTGCTCTACCCCGTCAACAACTTCTTCGGAGTCTACAGTTTCCTCTAATTCTACCTCTTGGGATAACATATTATCGCTATATTTATACTTCGAACACTGGCGTGACTCACACGAACCACAAATAGATGAGCAGACGACACGAGCGCCACGTAGAGCACACGCGTGGCGAACGACGGAGGAACGAAAGTAATAAATTATAGCGTATACATTTAGATATACTGGTTTTTCCCCAGGGTATCAAAGGTATGACTTATATACATCGATGGAAAGGTGAGAATTCCCCTGTTACTCTAGTTAAGGTGTTTTTTCCTTGAGCCCGTGTTTTATTGAAATTTTATTGAAAAATGGACGACTTCGTCAAAAAAAGTAATTGCACAATCGAAAGGTAAACATTCTTAGCTTTCAAATGATGTATCATAGAGACCAATCGGATCATGTATAAATTTGTAATTGATGGTGTTCACAAAATTTCCCCGCGATCCAAAAACAGCAAAAATTTGGGATTCAATAAGCAACGATTAAATGAAAATTGAAAAAAAATAAGGGTATACAAATTTCAGGGATGACAAAGGACCTTATGAGGACCCATAATCAAGAAAATTTTGAGTAAATTAGTGCAATACAAAAAAAATAGGAACAAATTCCTGGCGAGGTCAAAATTGCCCGGGAGCAGAAAGTTTGACCCGTGTTCCGATGTGGCCAAAAAAGTCAAGCGTGACTCAATTCACAGGGTATGATAGCAGCAGAATTCCTCTTTCACATGAATTTTGAATTATGAGAAAATATGCATTTTTCACAAAATTATTGAATAATTTGTCCCCCCGCTGATGTGTAAATACACGGACTGTGCTCTCCGGCATACAGCACAGAAGATCATTATTCGAGGTGTGCTTGGTGCCGTTTTTCTTGAAACCGGTCAAATTTTCGAGAAAAATCATAGGGACCATTTTTGTAGAAAATTAACTGAACCCAAAAATCTCTAACCGCCATATTTTAGGAGATATTGACTGAAAACCTATTTTTCTGGTCTTTTGGGGCCATTTTCTCCGCCCTCGCACGCGTTTTCATGCAGAACTTTGTCTCATGTTTAATGAGGTACCAAATGCAACTTCCAACCGGAAGAAGAAAATAGGGCGTAATTAATGTTAACTTTTTTCCTTTATTTACTGCAATAAGAACCGACCTGCTGTGAAGTTTATTTTTTCAAAAATAATTCCGAGATGTAATGAAATCAATTCAAAAATAAAACTTTTTCGCTCTCTACGCCTTTAAAAAAAATTTCCCTAGTGGTTATTGAACTTGTGAGATATTCTTTTGATACACTTATGCCATCGTGATTCATTAGACAATTAGAATTCCGAAGTGAAGAAAAAAATTTTGCGTGGTCGGTTTATTTTGATTAAAAATCGACGACCGTACCCACTGCAACTCGAATGTACCTCTCGTCTGATATCTGAGCAGTCTTGGATCGTTTCTATGTATAGAATCGGCCATAGTCTCGTCTTTCCCAGTCAGTCGATCCGCGTCCACGAAGTTCGCTAAGTGAGTGCCTAAACGGTACACTACCGTGCTTAAACGCGATTTTTCACCCTCGATCCACAGGTATATACAAATATCGTTGCTCATACGTCATCGATTTCACGTGACCTTCTATTGGCTACCTTTATTTTTAATTGTGTTTGGTTCGTCGCCAAAAATTGGATTACCTAATTTGGATAATGATTTGGTGAAAGTTATTGGTTATGCCAAATGCTTCTAGCTGCATATCTTTTATAATAATAAACCAATCAAATATTTCAGAATGTAGAGCGTTGTTAAATCTAGAAATATAGATTCAACTGAGATTCAATATTGTGAACCTCGATAAGAGACATCTTTTAACTTTAACCAGATTTATTGCTTACTGCGTATTTTAATTTCTCACTGTTTCCATCGCTTTTAGTAACTGCTTTATTTGATCTGCTTTCGTCTTCATCCATTGGTTAGCTATCACCATTTTGCTGCAATTACTTACTTAAAACATTGCTCAAGCTATTTATTTTTTTATTATCATCCAGTTATTTATGTTGTAGTTTTATTTAACCAGAAATGCTTGACATCTTTCATCGACCATGTCTATTTCATCAATCAACAATCAGACTGATTAAATCTGATTATTTTTCTTTTATTACGAGATTTTCACAAAAATTTCTATGTCTAACGTTAGTAAGCTTCAAATACCCCTTTTATGTATTTTTCTACATTGTCCAATATTCTTATTCAATTTCTTCCTTCTTTCCACTCAAGTGCTTCTTATACTTTTGATATCTTCACACTTCACCGCTACATTTTTTCTAACCACTCTCTCTAACGACGTTACAGATTTTGAAACAGAAGAAATTTTTCTTTCGGAGTTTCCCTTTGAGTCTGCTCATTCATAGTCCACGCTGAGCGCTCAAACTATGTTTATATCAGCAGTCTGAATAGTTCTGTTATTTATGCCCAATTTCTCCAACCATTTCCTGAAGTTAGGTAATACCTAAATCAGATTTTGGAATTGCTAAGTGAAATTCTCGTTTTGCCACGCGCTAATAATTACTTGAGAGTGACAATATTGGGTATTTTCTATCATGTTTAGGCGTTTCTTAGCGCATGGTGAAACGTAAATTCTATTTTGTCTTTTGAACGGCTACACTTACATTTATGAAATTTGGAGGGTGAAAAAGTGTTGCAAACTTCTCTACGAATGGTAACAGGTGACATAATAGTACAGTGCCACTCTGGCCAATAATTTTAAATAGGACCTTATGGCAAGTGATATCTCGTTTAAAAGGCATTGACATTGTCTACATAGCCATATTAATTTTGTTTGGGTTTAAACTAATTTTTAAGAATAAATTAAATAAATACCAAAATTATTATTTCACATTTAAATATTGAAGATTTTTCAGTCCGCCTCTGGTTAGTTGTCAAAAAA
>CAJUYG010006283.1:0-12403 GCA_910591675.1 Galerucella calmariensis
CTTACTTTGTGTCTATTGCACAACTCCATAAAAATGTCGTACACGCGATTTAATTTTTCTTTGGATTTTTCTGGCAGAAGTTCTAAAGTCGTCTCTAATGACTTTTCTTGAATTTCAGATGGCGTGCACTGAATATCTTTCATAATCTGTTATAAATAAATGGCAAGAAAACTATTATCGAGCCGTAATTGGGAGGAGCGTGACACTGACAGATGATTTTTGATTGATGTCAAAGTCAAAATACTTCACCTGCCGCAAATGTGGCAGATAAAGTACTTTATTGTACGATAAAATAAACTTTGTTTACTTTTACAAATCAATCTGATAATTGACGGCTTCACTAACGGTTTGCGATGAAATAATTTCCTCACAGATTTAATAAAATACTGCATAAACTTATTCATATTCATTGAAATCCGTTACCGTTTAATTAATTTTTAATAAAAAATAAGCACCAAACTGAAAACACCACATGTAGGTTATTATCGCTGTAATACAGCGGTGATTGGATGGAATTTGACACATGACTTGAAATTAAGTAATTTGATTGGTTACTATATTTAGCGACAAATTATCGATAATAAAACAACAAGTGTGTTGATGATTATCGAAATATATATTTCTTCGATTTTGAGAAACAAATTGTTATTTGGAAACAGAACTAGCGCGTAAGCGCGAGTGTGGTTTCCTAAAACAACAATTTGTTTCGAAAAAGAGAAAGAAATTTTTGATAATCATTAATTACACGAGTTGTATTTGACAAGATTATTTGTTGATACAATGATTCTGACGTTTCTTTAATAATTTGATATTTTCTGTCAGTCACTAGATTTTTAATATTGAATGAAACAACTATAGTCTAACAAACAATTGGAGAAGGTGACTAAGAGATATTTACGTGCTTTATTATTGCAAAATGCATATGTTCATGCATATGAATCACCTTCTCCAATTGTTTGTTAGACTATAATGACAACGCGAAACGCACAGATAGGAAAATTGCATGTATCCAATCAGGTGCCGAAATACGAATGATGTTTTCAGATATCAATCCTCATATTTAAACCAATCGAAGGCGCGTATTTTGTATTGGGCATGTCCACGACAGATGACATTGACAATACGTTGGTGGTAAAACAATAAACAATAAACATGATGAAAAATTATCAAACAACTATTAAACTATATTATATATTATTAAATATGCAAGCTCAACAATTAAAATAACTTTAAAAGTACACTGAAGCAAAACCAACTGAAATCAAACACGATCTATCATTATAAATCAGCATAACCTCACTATTAAGTACCACGTGTTCTGAACGCTTTGTTTATTGTTTTACCACCAGACTAGTTTGTGACGTCACGTGGACATGCTTCTATTGAGTGAAATAATCGTTGAAATACAATTTAAGGTTATGTTTTAAGGAAGTATGATTTCCACGTGGAAAAATATGCAAAAACGAAAATTATTCAAGAAAAATTATGATTAACAATTAAAAAGTAAGTGAATAAACCTAATAACTAATTATAGCACTTTTATATGCAAATTTATTCACAAAAAAGTATGATGTCTTACCACAATTCAATAGTTTCTTTCTTATTTCAGTAATGAATGGAGTTGGGAGGTTTTTGACCTGATGCAATCTGGTCAGGACTGCAAAACTGTCTTCAAGGAATTGAATTGTAAAATTTTAACAAGGTTTATAGGCCAACAGGAACTGCGGTTGGTGTATTTAAATACCGATTCTGGAAACAGGAACAATCCTCATGGATGCTAAATATATTTTGTTATAGACAAAATATATATGGAAAATTTTCAGATATAAGGTAGGTACATTTTTATCTTCTTATTGCTTCTTTTATGATGATTGATTTGCAACAGTCAATTTCAAATTAAAATTCATATGGTATTGATTACAGCAAGACTCAAGAAAACTCTCTGATCAATTTCTTAAAAAATGTTGATGCGTCGTTTTTCTTATCGCTCAGAATTGACATCTATCTTTTTTTTTCAAAATTAATTGATAGTCCTTCCTCTTAGAAACCAAAATTTTACTTCCTGGATACCAAAGAGTTTCTTCTCCTTCCATTGGTAATAATTTTCAACAGGATCTCCTCAGGCAATTATTTTGATTGCCACTTTGATGTCATCAATCAATGTGACATTTAATTAATTGATTTTTATTAATCTTTGTACAGGGTTATTCATTGTAAATTACTCACCCCCTATCATCGTTATTATTACTTTTAGAAAAAAAAGTCTGAAATAAAAATTCAGTAGCGGCAAATTTAAGGGGATATCAAAAATAATACTTAGGCTTAGTTTTTTTTAATTAGACACCCTGTATATTTTCACATTTTTGGAATGGATTTTTTTTTCTGATTTCAAAAATATACAATATGTCACCCCTACCTTGTACCGTTTTTGAGTTATGAAATGAAGTTGTAAATCTTAGTTTTAGTAATTACTGTAAATATGAAAAAGATTTATTAAAGTAAGCTATGGAAATGACAACCAATATGTTTCATAATTGACATTTTTCATATAAATTGATTGAAATGGTTCTCAGGAAGAGAGAAAAAGTCAAAATATATACCTATACAAAACAGAAAACAAAGATTTATTTAGGAGAATTTATAAATAATAACTTATAAGAGATATTCGATATGTCCACCATTATTGTAAATGCATAATTGATTTCTTATATTATTTAAAATAACATTGCAGATGACTTCATTATTTTCATTTAGTTTGTTAATTTCTAGTTGAATCCTTGCTTTAAGCACTTGTATATTATTATTATTAATAAAATCTTTCACCTCTCTGTAAACCATTTCAATTACTTCATCTGAAAAATGTTAATTATCAAACTTATCAGTTGTCATTTTCATAGCATGCTCTAATGAATTATCTTTCACATAATACTTACAGTAATTACTAAAACTCAGATTTTCAACATTTCATAACCCAAAAACGGTACAAGGTATACAACATATTATATATTTTTGAAATCAGAAAAAAAGTCCATTCCAAAAATGTGGAAATATACAGGGTGTTCCATTTGAAAAAGAACTATTATTTTTTGTATCCCCTTAAACTTGCACGCTACTGAACTTTTGATAGAATATTAAGAAAATTAAGCTGTAACTTAATAGCTTTTATATGAGACTTTTTTTTTTCTAAAAGTAATAATAACGATGATAGGGGGTGGGTAATTTATAATGATAACCCTGTACATAAGTAAAAATGACTAATTAACTGAGTAAATGCTGAATTGAAATATTGTTACTATTTTCAAAACCTTTGAAAACTATGAAAGAATTTTTATTCGCAACAACATGAACAATTCCCTGAACTGTCATAGAATATTTTTCCATTCTGACGGATAGAATTTCTGTGATTCAAATTTGTAAATGTATGTCTATTTATAGTCCACAAAATTTCGTAATAAAATGATAAATTAGACTGGCCTTTTGGTTTTCTAAAACCAGTGCCAATAAATTGATACACGCACACATGTGATTTTATTAACAAAAGAACTAATTAGCCAACAAATCACAAAATATGTTCAAAATTCTGTCCATATACATTTATGCATAATTTGCAATGATTGATTTCTCATTGATAATCGCAAACTTTCAAAAGACTGGCTATTGCCGGAAATGGTTTCTGCAGCATCATGGATTCTTTCTATTGTCATATATTTCGAAAGCGTCGTTTCGGCGTCGGGCTGTTACCTCAAAGCAACATGCTATATTATAGCTAATACTAAATTTGCTGACTTCAGCACCTACTGACGTTATCATTTTTGTGCTAATAAATGAAATAAAAATTATGTGGGGAGGTTTGAAAATGCGAATATCCCGAAAACACTTTGGACCATTACTTACGACCACCCTGTATAAGCATTCTGTATATTGAGATAATAATTACCATTAGTATCGTCTTCTATTGAACTGTATGGATTACCGGTGGTTTCTATACACTAGTTTACGTTTTCTATACACTTGTTCACCTTTCCTGATGATGGTATGATGGTAGTTTGTCGTTGGTTGTAGTGCTAGCGAAGAAAGGTATACCTCTTCTTCCACATCCGGCTGGTGATGTGAAACAATCACCGTCGAGCCTTCATTTTCTGGGTCTACGAAAACAATTTGGCAATGGCTTTTATTCTGCTCTATTCCACTTTGTAGAAGTTTTTTTTTCTTCTTCATTTGATCCGTAAGATTTTTTTCTCTTCCGATATTTGATTCTGAAGAAGTGTATATACAACTTACTTTCTGTACACTTTTTCCAGGAATGCCGCCTCCTGTACACACTATTCGATGTTTTCCGACAAGTATTTGGTGTTCATTCTTTGGTGGAGATTTTTCATTGTTTTAGTGGTTACCCGAAAGAGCCTCACTTATTCGGCTTTTTTAATTATTGATATTTCCCTCCCATCTTTTTGTTTTTATGTTTATTGTTTTAGAACACAATTTTTCTCTTTGAGAGTGTTTTGAAGATGGAGGATCTTTTTTTGAAAGTTTGTTGTAGAAAGCCTAATAAAACATTGAATATTCTCACAGCCTTTCTCCGCCAGGTCATCCGAAAGCTTGAGTTTTACTCCAGTAATCGTTTTGTTCTTTTTAACGATTTTGAATTTTTCCAACAGTTTGTGAAGGGTAGTCCTTTTTTATGGTAATTTTGTAATAAAAAACTCTAGAAAAGCAATTACAAACAATAACAACGGCCCTTCAACACCGATGTCGAAAATGGAATATGTTATAATCTCTTGACATTTACTGTTCAACTGCTTTGGGCATTTCAATGCATTTGACCAGGCACCGTAGACTTGTACGGATAATTTAGAATGAAGAGAAACTGTTTTTTCGATCTTTGAGAAGAAATAAGTTCAAAAACACCAAGAAAGCTTACGAATACCAAGACCATGATCCAATGTCAATAAATGTCAAACTAAGCTGAAGAATTTTACCAATTCATCTGACATAATCTTGAAGTTTTGCCAACCTGTAGTGTAGACTGTAAATCCTTCTTATAGTATTTACGGTTGATAAATTTATATTAATCTGATAAGCAGGAAGGTGATAAGGAACTACGTCATCATCTCCTTATCGTGTATAAACCATACGATGTTTATTGTGTTAGGTTTTTGAATGTAAGTGGATTACCGGAATTGCAAAAAATAGCACTCACACCTCTCGACTAAAGTGGCATTAGTCCCTTAGGTCAATTGCTTCCTTCGGACTCCGCTACACTCCGCCATAAGGAATCAAACACCACCCGCGCGATTAAAAGGGTCACTTCACTTGCTTGGTGTATAATATACTATTTTATTCTGGGAAAGTGAGATTTGACAAGTATATTTTTATTATTAACCTTTTGTATCAATCACGAGAAAATTCAAAAAATATTCATAGACTTGTTTCAACAAGTGAACTCTAGAAATATGGAGTGAACTTAACTTATTTTCCATTTGTGTATTTCAATTATTAACATGTTCCCAAGGAAATTTTTCATTGAATGTATAAATTCAAGGAGATGAATAATGAAAAAGAAGTAATTACAATAATTATTTTGAGAATTTCTGACGTTATGTGAAAAGGAGTGGATGATATAATCCGTGATAAGCAAAAATAATTCCCAATCTGCAATACTGCAACACCAAAATGGTAACAGTTGACAATATTGTGGAAAATTAACTTGCTATCATCTTCACATGTATTGACGATTGTGCTTTTCGTCGGACCCACGGAAGTAGATGCAGCGTCACCACAGAAAATATTAAACAGTTGAGGGGAATCTATCGGCAGAGATTTGACAAAATATGGAAGTATTTTTGGCAAAGAATTTTGAGGTAATGGATGTATTGAGAATTAAGGAAAAAATATATCATGTAAATTAATGTTGAACTTGGAGTTCTCATCGAATAAAAACTTCGAAATGCTAACCAAATTTTGTTGAAAAAAATACGAATCATGAGGTAATTACACACATTAATCAAAGTTTGAGCCCTTGTAAAAAATTAAATATGGATTAAATGGAAAAAATAATTGATAAGAAGTCTAATTTGAAGCTTTATGAATACTATATAAAAATCTCAGAATCCTCAAATTACTTATGACCGTACAATTCTTTATTGAAATTCGGTTGCTACCACGAAAATATTGGATAAAAATCCATCTCTCGTTTTTCTATCCTTCTATGACTGACATTGTCTCTCTGCTTCGGTAGTCGCGTGCCGTTCCATTGTTGATACAACGCTCGCCGGTCTCCCAGTTCAGTACTGACGAAGCTTATAGAGTAGTACGTTAACCAAAATCTGCTTGGACCGCTTGGCTACCTACACGTTGCGAAGATTTCATATTTCTAATAAAATTTCCGTTATGTGAACTTAAACGTGAGGACGTGGGGAAACAAAAAAATATACAAAGCACAATTGTGCAAGGTCGAATTTGGTAGATGACCCTTAAAACAATTTCTACCTGGCCGAAAATTGGAGGTGAAAAGATTTCACGTGTGAATGATTAATTAAAAATAACGGAATTATAATGCAATTTAAAATATTGAAAATTTAAAATTGTTATAACTTTGCTATAAACAATTAAAAAAAATTATATTTTCTTTAATATGAGTGCCGAGTTATTGAGAAAATTGCAAATATCTCAATTTTTCTCCGATATATAATTTTTCAAAGTTGATGAAATAAATCATCCTTTGACTTCCAGCTACCCTAATGTAATTCGAGGAAAAAATGATGTAAACCATTTTGTTGTAAAATTTGAAGCTCTATACTTTTTGTTCGAAATTTTTTGCTACAACTCCAACGGTTTCTGTGTAATTGAGAAAATAGTTATTTATTATACAAAGGAAAAAAGGATTAGATTTGAGCTCGAGGTTATGTTGTCTTCCTTCGCGGAGCGGAGCAAGACAACAAACCAAGAGCTAAAATCTAATATTTTTCCCGTGTATAAAACACAATTTTTTTCTGTGACAGGAAAAACGACGATTTAATAGTGGAAGAACATATTATTACAATATATTAGAGTCGAAATGAAATTTGAATTTTTAATCTAGTAGGCTGTTGTAGTTATAGCGACAATTAGACCTGCGTTGCTAAGGAAAACTTAAGTAATCAAATATCTGTCAATTTAATTCGGTGATTCGATTCAAAAATTGCGAACTCGGTGATTGTTTGGTAGTTATTTTGAATAATATAAAGTTAAAAAATGTCTGATTTAATAATTGTACTTTTGATATAGATAGATAGATATGGTTTATTTACGATAAAAAGACGATGACGTTGCAAAACAAAATATTGTGATGTTGCCAAGCTGTAGTTTTTTCCTTCACTTAACGAAAACTAGGAAAGTCAATCTGATGTTTGATTGACAGTTCTTCTTTTTCATTGTTCCGTGCCTCTTAGGGCGTAAGTCAAGAATATTTATTTGAAAATAAAAGGCTTTTATGATAGGCTTGATTAATTTAATATAAATATTTATTCATGGATATGATACATGGATAAGATACAGGAAACAGTGACCAATCATTCTATATTCGAATTAACATTCAATTATTTTACATAGAAGAGGGTTAAATGACGAACTGTAGGTCCTTATACCTTATTCTGTGCTCTATAGGACCTTCTTCAAGAGCACTTCAAGGGTTTACGCTAGAAGGAATCAATCACCTTCATGCAAATTTAAATATTGTTTTTTATACAATATCTATTATATTTATTTTAATAAAAATAGAATGAAAAATAATATATCGACTTCGGTAGCTGGCCACGTGTAGGTGTGCTTTTAGACTTTTTATATATAGCTGTGATAATCCACCAAATCAAATTGAAGTAGTGAAATTTAAAGTCAACATTTCTTTATCAACAACTGGAATGACCTGCTCAAAGTCTCTGCTCCCTCTGCTAATAGTTTGAAGATTGCATGACAATTAGGTTAAGTCACTACCTGTCTGATTTTATATTGTATTTCAAAGTTTTACTTGTGTTAATAATGAAAACAATAACTTGGGAATATAGATTTTATAGCAAATAGGTAAACTGGTTGGTTATTACGATACAATTATTTTAATCTAAACATTTATGTTCCTCTGAAATAATTCCACAATAATCTCAGAACTACTTACTTTCCTTTTTTGTGAGTGGGCCACTCAAAACAGTCCACCCTGTTATTTGGCAATCTTCATTGAATTAAAAAAAATCAGGCCGTTTTTTGTTTTAATTTGTGTATTATACAATAACTGTACCTAATTAATTCAATAATAGTTATTAGTGATTTTGAAAAGGTGGAAATAAAGTGAATTAGATAAAGATATACAAAAAATAAAACACAAGATTTCCACTACTCCACCACAAAATCATCACTATCTCTATCATCACTGTCAAAATTAATAATAAGTGGAGTCACATCCTGTCTATCGAATACTACTTCTCTATCCCACCAATCTTGTACAATTTTTTTTGTGTGCTCTACTGACTTTGACCAAATATCAGGAGTTACTTTTTCTGAAGACTTTTTCCATGCACCTAATGCTTGTTCTGTTGAAGAACCATCAGTTCCCACATGATCTCTATAAAATTTTTTAACTATGCCCCAAATAATATGTTCAATTGGGTTGAACATACAGTGGTAAGGGAAGTCTAAGCACTTTGTGGCCATATTTTTCAAATAATATGTCAGCTTCATATACTGTTGGTGGTTTATTCCTACAAAAATGTATATATTTAAACAAAATAAGTTATCTCAGTATAACCATAATATATTGAATAATGTTCATATCAAGTTACAGTTTAACTAAATTCAATAATTGGGTTTTGAAGAAAGTAATTACATAAGGAATATCATTTTGTATCAACCAGTTCTGTATATCAGCCTTTTTGGTAGCTGTTGTTGGTACTTTATTGATCACTGTACTGTGATAACTTGCATCATCCATTACAATTGTGGCAGGTTCTTACAAGTTCACTAAAAGTTTTCAAGGTTTTGTGTTCCTCTGAAAAAATATTGTGTTAGTTAATTGTGAATAGAATAAAAAAGTGAATTCAATATACTCACAGTTTCTATACATTTCGTATATAACATTTCAGAAAGCATTTTGATCAAAGTTATCAATTTCAACAGTAGGTTTTATGCGTTGTCTCTTTTAAGGTGGGCTTTTGGGCTGTTCATCTTTAATATTCTTGGCGGCAATACGGTTAACAATCGTAACGCCAAGTTGTAAAGCTTCTGCAACTCTCTTCAATATAATAACTTCAATTTATAAAAGAATAATATATCAAGTTTAATCAACCTAACCTCACATTAAAAACATTTAACCATTTACATTTAAATATGTAAGAATAATATTAATAATAAGGAATACAAATAGTGAATACTATTACTTACGTCTCTTACAGCAGTAAGCGGGCCCCCATTTCGGCATTCTCGTTCAAAATAGCTCAACAAAGATGTTACCATCTCTTGACATTTACTGTTCAGCTGCTTCGGCATTTTATAACTACACACTGCAGATTTGTCTAAATAATTGGTAACGAAAATAACTGTTTTTTTAATCTTAAAGAAGCAATGAATTTAAAAGCACCAAAAAAACTTGTAAACATTAAACGATGATCGAATGTCAATAAACGTCAAAACATGCTGGGGAATTTCTTAAGTTGATCTGACAACGTCTTGAAGTTTTGCCAACCCGTTAGCTGTAAATTGCCCTGGCTGTTGAGGGTAAGTTGTATTTACGGTTGGTAAATTAATATTTATTCTGATAAGCAGGAAAGTAACTAAAACTGACGTCATCGTCTTTTTATCGTAAATAAACCATAGATGGATAAATTTTATTGCATTAAAAAAATTTACAATTCTTATTACAAGAAGTTCGGTCTTCACATACCAAAGTGCGAAAGCGAAACAACAACAATAATAAAGTAGGAAGAAACTAATTAAAATATACTTAATTTAACAAGAAAAAAAAAAGTTCAAACACAGTAAATATCTCATTCTTCTAGTACAAAGGCCCTCAGCTTCAAAATATTGAGAAGATAATTCACAACTTTAGTTAATTTAAAGAAATCAGTGGTGTTGAAAATATATATTAATTCGCCAAATGTCTTCAATTCTGAACATTTTATGCTATCTCCTCTAAGTTCATTGTATATTGGACATTCTATAAATAAGTGCATTAATGTCTCGGTCTCATGCAAGTTACAAAGACTACAAGTTGCAGTCATATCTAGTGTGTATTTTATACCTCGATAATAGATTTTTAGAGTTTTGGAGCCACATAGTCTAATTTGGGATATTATTCTAATTATATATATTGGGCAAGATCTTTGCGAATAACAATTATTTTCAGACAAAATTAAATGTTTGTATATCAAAGGATACGAGGAGTTTATTATTCTTTGTTGATCATGTTCTATTAATTTATTTTTATATGATTGTAATATGTTATTTAAAAGTTTATTGGAGTTATTGTGCAAGAATTCTGACCACAGATTATCACAACTGGCATATTCGAAGTACTGCTTAACTTGACCCAGAAAACTATACTTCACACTGTGACTGTTGATGGCTTTTAACCTCTAGAAGCATTGTTTAATCAATGAGCTATCATCCATGATTTTCACTTTATTTAACCACAACAACGCCGATTTGAATATTAAAAAGCTTAACTTAATGGTTTTAGTTTCTACTCTCACCATATAATTGGGAGTGCAAAGAGGCAGACACAGCAACCTTTTAAAAAAGTTTACCTGAACTTGTTCGAGTGAATCAGCATATCGTAGTCCCCAGATTCGAATTCCATATAATAGAGAAGATAAAATGATAGAATTGTAAAGTTCCATACGAGCATTCCAAGAATGTAGTTTAGACCGACACATAATATTCATAACAGCACCAGTAGAATGGAGAGTCTTGGTCCTCTGTGTCATATTTAGAAATAGACGAAGATGAAAAAGTAACACCCAAATATGTGAAATGTTTTACTACCTCCAAAGGTTCGTTATTATATTTAAAATTCAGTTTATAGTTGTTGTTATATCCACCTTTACTAAATACATACCATCAGTTTAGTTTTTTGTATGTTTACTTCCATTCTCATCGAGCTGGAATAGGATTCTAACGTCTTCAATTTCCGGCTAATATCTATTGGGGAATCGCCTAATATTACTATATCATCGGCGTATAGAAGAAGTAACACGTCGTTTCGTCCATCTATATTAATTCCAGTGTGCCCAGCAGATCTAAAGTAAACTTCAATATCTGACATAAACAAAGAGAATAGCAAGGGACTCAATGATTCCCCTTGCAGGACTCCTTCAGTTATATCAAACTCATTGCTGAAGCGACCATTTAGTTTAATAGACATAAATGAGTGATCGTATATATTTTTTATGATACGAATTATTTTGGAGCTAACACCTGCTTGATATAATTTATGCCATAATAAATTATGGTTAATACTATCAAACGCTCTCTTGAAATCTACGAAAACAGCGAAGAATTTCCTTTTTGGTAATCGAAGGTGAAATTGTAGGACTGAGCTTAGGATAAATATATTATCTTCGCAACTTCGATGTTTCTAAACCCAAATTGACATTCCGGCAGAATACGATTTTCTTCGCACCAATTATGTAAGCGATTCAATAAGATGGTGGTGAAGAGCTTAGCAAAGCAATTAACAAGTGAAATACCTCTATAATTGTTTGGGTCATCAGGTGCACCTTTCTTATGTAACATAGTTAGGATAGTTTCATGCCAACCAGAGGGTACTGTTTCACTCTCAAATATTTTATTGTACCAACTACATACATATAAGATCCAGTTTTGGGGTAAACTTTTAATAAACTCATAAGGAATTCCATCTCTGCCAGGGGCTTTGCCGTTCTTGCACCTCTCAAGAGCTTGATAAATTTCATCGACCGAAAAATGTGAGTCCAAGTAAAGTGACTTGGCGTCATAAAATGTGGTAACGGAAATGTGCTTCGGTTGATATATATTATCATAAAAATGTTCCCATTGCTTTAGTTCAATACCATTTCTTGGAGTAACATTCCTAAAGGTTTTCAGAGTTTTCCAAAAGTCAGCCTGGTTTTTTAGTGTTACTAAGTTTGCTCAATACGTCTTTGTGATATGCAGTTTTCTTGTTAGAAATAATTTTTTTATAGTTCTTTTTAGCTTCTAAGTATTCCGTTTTAAAGGGTTCTAGAAAATGATGTGCTTTGCATATCTTAAGTTTAGTTCCCAAATGTTTTTTTTCGTGGAAGCAGAAGGAGTCAAACCAGGGCTGTTTCTTAGGAAATTTCTGATGTAGCTGTAGTGAGTAAGTTAATCCTAATTTTCTACCAGTATCAAAAATTGTAGAGCAAATGTTGAAATATGCATT
>CAJUYG010006284.1:0-12403 GCA_910591675.1 Galerucella calmariensis
ATTATTTTTAGGATGTAACTATAAACTATATATTACGTAGAATTATACTTATAGATCTCACTGTATATTCATCTTATTTCATTTTTTGAAAAATAGTTAACAACAATAGCCAGTTTGTCGAATTTAAGATAAAGACACTCCTGTATTTTGTTTATTTCTTGGTGTACATATTGGAATTTTTTACAGTCATTTGAGTGTGAAAAAATATGTGCACTTTGAAATAATTCAGGGATATCCATCTTATATTTAATATTTAAATATCCCGCCCTTATGCCCGATTTCACCAACCGTCTCGTAAAGTTAGGTAATATCCAAGCCGAATTTAGGAATTTCTAAACGCAATTTACGTTGGACCACGCGCATTTAGAAATTCCTAAATTCGACTTGGATATTACCTAACTTTACGAGACGGTTGGTGAAATCGAGCATTAGTTATTTCATATTTCCCGCTCTTTTAGTTATTCTTCTTCTTGCTCCTTTTTTGAGCTATATTCTGAGGGATAATTTACCCTTTTCTTGTATGTCACAGATTTCTTTAGTTCTGTGCTCCATGTATACTATCGCAGCGCGTGGCTGGCGCGGCGGATGGTCTCAATACTAATATATTAGATCTGAGATTTAGTAAAGGAGTTAGCCTGCTAGAGGGTGTGCTGTGGTCAAACGTTGGTCTGCAGCTGTCACCCTGTGCTGTCACCATAGATAAGTTTTCAGTTTGTTAGGTTAGGATGTCAGCGCTGATATATGCGGAAGAATCTGCAACTACCACTAACGACGTTACAGTTTTCATTAAATTAGAAATTTTAGTATTGACGGGACTCTTTATTTTTCTTTCCGAATGAAATTTATTTGGACAGTCTCTGTATGAACAATACACTCCTCCGTGATGTTTATTCATTTTATAAGAATAATATTCTATACCACTATATTTTTGTAGTTAATATTACCACAACGCACAATCGATTAGTCAAATAACACAATTAATATCGCCGATTGAACACCTTCAAACAATGAAGCAAACAAAAATGGCGTTATGAATTTTGAGCATGTTTTGACGTTTTGATTATGTTAGGTTAGGTTATCCGTCACTGTTATTGTGCATGGTTGCCAAGGATGTGGTATGTGGAAAAAGTATATATTTGTGGTATAATTTTTATACATTATAATCTTTTTAATTGTATACTTCTTTTAATGTTAATAAAATTGATTTAAAACAAGTAATTGTCGAATATTTGTATCTGTATAACTATCACACTTGAAAAAAATGCTTATAAAATATTTGATCGTAAATTGAAGGAAATATTATGCAAATTGACAATCCTGTTGACAAATTTCGCGAAGCAGCCCGAACGGAGTCGACACAAGACGATGGGCATTTAAATGGGTATGTCCACCCATCTCTCTCTCTCTCTTTTACTGTTCTCTGTCAAGCTTTCGTATCTGTTCTCTTTATAATCTGTGGTGTAGATAACATTTAATTCACAGTTTTTAAACAATTTTCTCAGTGTAACTTGATTCGTTATCTGTCAACGTCAGTTTGAAGGTCACGAAATTTTGCCCCCAAAACATCAAAGGATTTCGTTTCTTGTTTGGCTGGTGTATTCTGTGCTTACAGCTTCCTGTAAAAACGGTCATATTTCAGTAAAGCGTGTTATCAATAGACGTCAAATAGTATATAATAATGGTCGCGTTCATCCCAACAAAGTTGATCAGATAGCGATTTTCAGAGTGATCCATCAGTTCTTAATTCTGCTGAACGTGCTAATAGAACCATCGACATAATATGTCAAATGTCAATGAATACAACAACAAGGCTGCGTTCGAAAAGCTGATTGTTGGTATGAAAATTGTTTAAAGGAGTGAGGTAAAAACTCACATCGGTGTGCTAAACTCGCTCTAGGTTTTCGAACGGTGATGGAGTGTTTTGTTTCAAGGTTATGTTTGTTCGGTTGTTGACAAATTGACAAATCAAATTGAAAATTCATCCATACAAATCTAAATATCAAATCTATAATATCTCCAAACAAAGATATTTATAATGTTTTTCCAACATATGTCATAAATGACAGTTAATGCATCATCAATCGGTAGCGTGTAGCGTATTTTATTTCTGATTGAAAAAATGGCGACTGATACCACATCGCTCAATCTGATCAGTTAACAAAACATGCGTTCAGCAGGAAATTGATGATCGCTTTGGTAGCGCTACGTTGTGATGAACGCGACCATTATTATAAATGGCAAAAATTCCGTTTATCAGTGTAAGCAATTAATTTAGTACGAGCTTATTAATAAGATGAATTGTTGAATTAAAAAACAAAACACCGTCCATTGGATTTTTATTCCAACAAAATGTAGTCTTTCCTCAGGTTTAATTATGAAGTGAGGTTTCAACGACCAATTGCGTAATTTAAAATCGTACAGTCACGATTGGTTGGCTTGATGGTAAACTGCGGTTTTTAGATGTTGTAACACAGTATTGTAAAACAAATAAAAGATATATTAAGAAGTCATGCGAGGTGTAATTTTATTTGAAATATTTTTGCTACGGGCAAATAAATTGGAATAATCACAAAAACCATTCGAGCGAATAAATTGATGAAACATTTAAATGGTAGATGTACTGTTAGAATCAATTTTAAATCAATATTTAAAACGATGAATAGAAATAAGGAAAAAGTGTTTGGAATGTGATAATTTTGATTTGTGTGAAAAAATATAAAAAAATTATAAAAGTTGGAGATTAAAAAGATCTATTGTGCTCCCTTACTTCCACTTAGTTACTGAGGAAAATCTCAGAGACTAGTATGTATATATATATATACTCTACAGCTCTACAGGCAATGAAGGCCTAAGGCTTGATTGGCTATTTTGCTCCATTCCCTTTTATGTTTTACCACCTCTTCCCATCTACGGCTCTAGGTACTTTTCTACTGCTTCTATCCACTTCTTTTACATTACAGGAGCAATGAGAACATGCCCAACGGCAGCCATGGAAGTAATTCTCAACTTCACCCCTCTACATATGGTGGTGGAAAGTGTTGCAGAAAGAACAAGATACAGACTAAGTAGAGACGGAATCATTGAGAAAAAAATCACCTCCTCGCTTATTAGAAATCAGACAACCTGGGACATGCCACAAGACGGTATGATGAAGAAGTATAACTTATCAAAGAAATTCGTTACGGACTTGAGCAACAAGAAGGAATGGGATCCTAATACCATTACCAGACTTGGAAAGTACCTTTCAATGGTACACAGACGGCTCAAAAGCAATACAAGGAACTAGGATAGTAGTGTTCGGGCCAGGAACCAAGCATTCTGAAAGCTTGGGTAAAACCCCAAGTATCTTTCAAGCGGAAATCCACGCCAAAAAAAAGTGCGCCCAGTTCAATATTGATTGAGGATACAGAGAAGACAAAGGATTATCATAATGTCGGATAGTCAAGCAGCCATTAAAGCACTGAGCTCTAGTGTAATCAGTTCTAAAATGGTGTGGGAATGCCTAGACAAACTCAATGAACTAGGCGAGAACAATATAGTCACCTTACTATCTGTATCTGTGAGAATTTGAAGGGTGGGTGACCCCCACAGCACTTAGGCCACAATTGGCCCATTGTGCATCCTTCTGAGGTTCAGACTTCCTTCTGGCTCGTCATACTTGTTTGAAGTAGGCGATAGTAGTAAGATAGAAGTAAGCTTCCTCATGCTGGCTTGTGTTAGCCTGTACTCGCCGAATACGGAAAACCTAAATTAAGAGAGTGTCGGACCACTGGCGGATCTAGGGAGTTTTTCAGGGGGGGGGCATGAGTTAATGGAAATTTGTAACCAAAGTAATAAAATCCATAGAAACAATAATATAAATAAGATTGAACAAAACATGGCGAAACAAGCAAAAACAAAATTCCACAATTCTAAAGCCGCGTCCACATTACGTCGAATGGTGTCGATCGACAAATCTCATTCGACACGTTCGACTTTCAACTCGTCCACATCGTCAGTGTATGTGGACGTGTTGACCGACATACATCGCCGACATCAAAACTGAAAATACTTTGAAGGATTTACTGCTAGATGAGGTTGAAGAGTTAAACCTGGGATACAGATGCGACGCGGGCTTCAGAATCTTTTTTAGAGTGAAGAGTACCGATTTTGTTAGCACTAAAAATAATTAAAAAAGATACGTCATTCAGAAAAGCTATTACCGTGACCGAGCGCCTTGCAGTAACGCTAAGATTCTTAGCCACTGGGGATTCATATACATCACTACCACTTCAAGATTTCAAAGCAAGCGATCTCTAGTATCGTAACATCAGTCTGTGATGCCCTGGTAGAAGCGCTCCGAGATCTTGTCAATGTAAGAAAAGTATAACTCGTATAACTGTGCCCCTTGATCCAGCCTAGAGTGACTTCGTTGTTGCTACAGGCTTCGATCAGGGACAGGTGACACTCCAGTACTAGGCCTGATGTGATACGTGGTCTGTTCAGGACTAGTAGTGCTTGTTTACTATCCGTAAGGATGTGAATTTTATTACCTGTGGTATTTCTTTTGGTAATCTCTTTTGCGGCGATATAGAAAGCAGTGAGCTCTGTTTGAGCAACGCTCAAACAACCTTACTATGGATTCCAGGTCACACTGGAATAGAAGCAAATGAAATAGCAGATAAACTAGCAAAGAGGGGGACTGAAATACCTTTCTGGGGGCCTGAACCCTTCTGCGGAATCGCCCCAATGTAATATTGGAAGAAATACGTAAAGCCGAGAAAAAGAGACCTGACCATTGGAAAGATCTAGTAGGGCTTATACAATCAAATACTTTTCTGGGTGACTACAACCTGTTGAGATCAAATGAATGCATAAGTCATAATAAAACTGCGCTAAGAGATCTAACAGGGATCTAAAGGAACTACTAGTTTCTAAAACTCTCCTCAGAAACTAAGTAGAAATAAGGGAGCACAATAGATCTTTTAGGTCTCAGTGAATGACCCCAAAATACATACATACATACATCTATTTCTTTTTTAGTCTTCCCCTCTTTCTTTTACATCCAGTTCCTCTTCTTTTGTTGCTCTGTTCAGTGACTAGTAACTCAAAAACATTCGACAGTAAATAATTGCTTCAAACACAACCTCAAAAGTCAATAGTAAAATGGCGGTCGGCATGAAGCCGTCGTTACGATAGATAGATAAACAAGACGGATTTTGGTTCCTGCGCAAGACAGTTGGCAAACTTCACGTTGCTTCTTCTTATATGAAACGCAGTCTACTACTTATTTTTCCGTATCTACTTCGTACTGCTCGTTAATAATAAATTATTTTTAAAAGGAGACTTTCAATTAAAATCTTCCTTAAAAATTAAATACAACTCATCCACCTACTTCCAACAAATTATCTGTCTTAGACACACACTTTCTAAACCGAGTCAACTGCGCCGACGACATCAAACAAAAATTTGTTTCAATTACAAAACATTATCTTCGATCTAAAAACTGTCGATTATTCCACAAGCTCGACGTTGAAAAAAAAAATTCTAGTAGGTATAAGCGTTGCCCAATCGGCGATTACAATAGTTAAAGTCCGACTTCATTAATTCGATAATTAAAACGAGATAGTTATAGATAAGTGGGGGCTATCCTATTCTTCATAATTACCATTTTGGTTAGTTAAAGTTTAATTTGTATTATGACTAATTACAGACTTCACAGGTGTTGCAATAACAGTCGGTTAAAGTATTTCTTTAGTGGAGATCGTGACTACCGAATCACCGATATTGGTAAACCATCGAAATCTTAAAGTTTCATAATACAAGTAGACGAAGAAGAATAAACTATTCCACAAAAATGTAGTGTCTGTGAGGAGGAGGGTAATGGGTAGGTTTTTTGTAGCTGATCCTGAGCATGCTCCATGGGATTAAGATCGAGTGATAAAGAAGTCAGTGCTGAATGCGCTCCAAAGCGCCTTCACGATGCGCTCGAGCATTATCGATTTGAAAGAAGACAGTAGGTCTGGTCACAGTAGGTCCAATATCAGCATGAAACGAACGTATAATATAGTGAATACCTTGAAGGTTAATCTGTGCAGTCGTGTTCTCATCAAGCATTAATAATTGTGTATCAGTATTTTTTTTCTTGAGATCTTGCCAAGTCTATATGAAGTCAAGTCTAGAATATATTAATGAGGTATGTTTCACCTACCCTTTGCCAATGAATCCAATCCTTTTTTACTTCCGGAATTTCATTTAACCTCCTCTCAATATTCTTCCATCGCTGTTGGGAATCTTTGTAGGGGAAAAGACCCAACTCTTTGGAGACCTCCATTATCTGTAAAAGAATTTTTGGTATTGGAACGAAGTTCCTTATAGCGCGTTGTGAAAGGAGGCTAGACGGATAAAATTCTTACGAAAAGTTTTGTCACGACACTTTTTGATATAGGAAGCTATTGTAAGCTGTGCGCATCGCATGTTTCTCTGTCTGTATCTTTCTCTCTTATAGAAAGCAAATAAATTGAAAAAATTTTCACCATAGTCCGGGCGCGAACCATCAACCTACGCGTCTATATCAAGGCATTCAACACATGCTGTCATGAGCTCTCATGTGTATTAGATGCGAAGAAAGGTATTACATGCTGCAATGTTCGATTATATACAGATAATAATAATAATAATAAGTACGCACTATAACCTCTCTTTATTATTGTGCTAACCAAGTCATACGCATTATAATCTCCACAATTTGTGTGTTTAGCAAGTGTACGCGTCATAATTTTAATAAATTCAAAAACAAATCATATTTTAATATTACAATTTCAGAACGTATGTATTTAGCAAGCCGTGCGTGTTCTAACCTATACGCTGTTGTGTTTACGAAGTCGAGAGAGTATATATATATATATATATAATAACAATAATGTCCCGTTAGGATCCCTGTTTAAACTCTTAAGGTGCGTACAGACATGTAAAGGTCGGTCCAGACATGCAACAGAACATAGTAGCGTAACCCCGCCGCGTATCAAGTGTGGACGGTATATACCGCGTAACAACGTAACAGCGTAACGTCGTAACAACACAGGATCCCATCAGTTGTCGGTTTTTCTCCGTCGCATCAAAGAAATGCTACGCGTGCAAGTTACACCCCAAATCATCAAGTTTGGACGTGTATACAAAACATCGTAGCGCAACGTTTGGTTTTGGTTTCGCATTAACAGTTTTAGTATTGAATTCAATTTAATATGGAGTGGACGGAAGAGACTGTGCTCAATTTTATCGAACTTTACCGTAGTAAAGAAATTTTATGGGATCCCCAATATCCAAAAATCGAATTGTTATTGCTAACCTTTCTTGTACATAAATTGTCTTTCTCCACTTTGTATCTTTTCGCATTACTTTAGGACCCACTAAATTTATTAAAAACTCAAAATCTGTTGGCGACATTCTTGTAAAATTTTTGTATAAACCACTAATCGATTGAAATTTTAAATCCAAGAGTAAGTGTTGGCCACCATACGTAGTTCTACTTGTGTATAATTGCGTCTGCCACCAACGCCTTATTGGCTTGCGTTTTTTCTTTTGTTGCACTGAATAATGCATCACGATGTAACTTGCAGCCGCAATGTTCATTTTGTCTTAACACGCTGAAAAACATATATGGGACGGTGTAATGATACGCGTAGATGATACTTCACGAAATTTTTGCATGCCGAATTTTGAATCACAACGTAACCTCGTCGCGTAACGATACGATGTTGCAAAGTGGAGTTACGTTACTCTGTTCTGTTGCATGTCTGGACCGACCTTAACAGAACATCGCATCGTAACTCCGTCACGGAACAAGTCTGATGTTGCACCACTTGTAATGGACATGTCTGCGGTACACAGTCGCGATTTAGTTTTCATTCGTTTATTCAGTTGAAGACGTCAATATGGAATTATGGAATGGACGGAAGAATCTACAATTAATTTAATGAATAGTTAAGGCCCATCCCCAATCAATTTAGTGGCGAAGTGGCACTTCGGCACGCGTGCTGGGACAATGACGTTTAAACGTTAGTATCCTCAATTCAATTTCGTGCTGACATGCGCGCCGACTTTGAAGTGCAAGCTTGCAAGTTGCAAGCTTTTTCGGTGCGTGCCGAATTGTGTCATGCGCATTTTATCATGGGGAAAATAATTTAGGCACCCTAACCCTATTTTATTCTATTATCTTCGTAAACAAACATTATTTTCTAATATCGTAATTATATTAATTTGTTGTCTTTGATAAGTAGTAACTGCTTTTATTTACAAGAATAATCACAGGTTGAACTTTTTAATTACCTCGTTCCCTTAAAATAACAATGAAAATGCGCATGTGCGATAACATTCAGGCAGACTGAATTGACAGGATTGAGGATGGGTATCCGTTTCGCAGCACGCGAGCTGAAGTGCCACTTCGCTAGCAGATTGATTGAGGATGTAGCTTTACCGTACTAAAGAAATTTTATGGAATCCAAAAAATCCCAAATATTACAATAAAATAAAGAAGCATGATGCTTGGGAAGAGGTTGCTGTAGAGTTTCAGACAACAGCAGATGAGTGCAAAAAAAATGAATGGTCTTCTGTCAGCACTTAGGCGAGAGAAAGCCAAAATTAAAAAGAGCCATGGTACGGGTAAAGGTAAGTTTGAATAAGTGAATTTTAATTTCTTTTCTATATTTGTTTATTTACTTTTCAATAACAAATTTTATTTTTATTCATTACAGGGCTTTCAGATGTCTACGAAAGTACTTGGTTTGCCTATAAAAGTTTGATATTCCTTTGGGACAAAAACAAGGTTCGGGAAACACAAAGCACCGTAATGAATTACGAATAATTATCCTGCCACAAAAGTCGATTTTCATTTTGAAAGTACGATGACAATTCCTCTCCAATTTGTGTTGCATTTTCGGTTGGTCTTCTGGGAATATTTCTAAATGGAAATAGCGAAGAAATGGTTTAATTAGTTATACTTCTATAGGTTCCTTCTACAAGCTTTCCATCAATTTCTCTATCGAAGCTTCCATGTGGCGTATATAAAGGACGAGATGTGGAACTTTCTCTCAAAAAATTATGTAGATGAGCTACTGCCATTATAACTAATTCAGCTTTTCTGGGTTCAAGTAACATTGGTTTACGAAGTAGGTACTCTAAAAACGGCCAAGGCGATGCCAAATATATTTTCTACAGTTCTTCGTGCGCGAGATAATCTGTAGTTAAACTCTCTTCGCAATTATCCTCTAGGATGAATTCCCGAAAACGGTTTCATTAGCGAATCTGTAAAGGCAAATGCCTCGTCTCCATTAAAAAAAGACAACTGTTATGTTGTAAGGACGGAACGGCAGTATGTTGCGATTAAAAGATACACGACGATGTATTGATACACTATATTTATTGATACGCCGTATCTTCGATGCGTAACAAACAATTATTGTTATGCGACGGAGTTACGATGCGATGTTCTGTTACATGTCTGTACGCACCTTTAGCGCAGTTTGTATTCTGACTTATGCATTCATTTGATCTCAACAGTTTGTAGTCACCCAAAAGAGTCTTTGATTGTCTAAGCCCTACCAGATCTTTACAATGGTCAAATCTTCTCTTTTTCTCGCCTTTACCTATTTCTTCCAATATTACGTTGGATCTGATTCCACAAAAAGGTTCCGGCCCCCAAAAGGGTATTTCAGTCCCCCTCTTTGCTGGTTCATCTGCTATTTCACTTCCTTCTATTCCAGTGTGTCCTGAAATCCATAGTAAGGTGACTTAATCGTTCTTGCCTAGTTCATTGAGTTTGTCTAGGCATTCCCACTCTATTTTGGAACTATCGCCATCTATGCGTTATACAACGAAATAAGTTAGATTTTCGAATGTCAATACAGGTGGAAGTATGGAGAATTTCAGATGAAACCTAATCTAAATTTTAAAACACGTAAATGTGTTCTGTACTAACAATAGAAATTCACCATAGTCTAACATCGACAGATACAATTCAATCGCTTTGAAAGAATACCACAAATTAATAAATATCATTTATTATTATGTTACCTGGCAGAAAAAATTCCAATAATTTAATTAACAATCTTATTGTTTATACTATTTCTGTGGGACTTGTGAGCTGCGTTTTATTCTTTATTAATTTAATTAAATAATTAATGACTAATTATTGACGAATTGAAATAGTTCACATTGTAAGGAATAACAGTTTTGCTTGAATTGGAAAATAATTGGCTATTGTAATCTTAGAAATTTGAAATAATATTTAATTATCTATACATTTCTATGCAATGAAATATTTAATATACTGAGTAAAGCAAAATAATGTGTTCAATAATAAATTGTGTTGTGTTGATTTGGATTCCACATCAACCAACTAGTGGAAGTCACGGTCTTTCGGGATTCGCTCAAATAGTCGTATGAAAACTACAGGATTCACTGGGATGATGTTGATTATGTAACTTAACTATTTACACTATTTTTGACAAGATCTATACTTAAGCCTGTCATGTTGATTAAATATTATAAATAAGATATAATACCGATGCTTGGCAATGAACTACATTGAAATGTGTGTACCCTCACTCATATACCTCATCAGCCTATAAACGTACTGCCCTAGGTCAACTATCCTCTTCCCGTGAAAGTTCTCTGGTCTCTCACTGCCACGCTAATTCTTACCTAGCTTTTAATCATGACCTTACGTGTCTATTTACTATTCGACAACTATAAAAAAATAACTAACTGCATTGTTTGTAAAATAGAAATAGTAACACTGAATTATTTTTAATAATAAATAATTTAATCTCTTTCGTTGTCGTAAGCTCTTATTGTTGTCATCAATTGAACTTTTATAACTATTTAAAAAAATATAAAAATTACAAAGTTATAAATGTGACAAAGTTTTTAGTTAGCTATAAATAATAATTTAATAGTTTTACATCCTCTTTGAGCGTTACTTGCTTCGCCACTGTTGTGTTTGTTTCTTTCCTTTAAAATGCTCTTCTGGGAATTATTTTTCGATTAGAACACACAAAGAAAGATCATAAGTTGATGTCTTTTGAGACGTTTCGTTCTTCGACAATTTTTTATGGCCGTAAATTTTACCTGTGTGTGTGTCAAATGTGTTTAACATTATTCCAATGAAACTGTTCCAATTTCAAACCAACAATTCTGTTCGGTCCAGCCTCTATTAATTACTTGTTGAATATTTTACATTTTTTAAATCAGATATTTATGTTACATATACAGGTTGTCAATTTTAAAACATACAATGGGATATACCTCGTAAACGAGAAGAGATTTCAAATCTGTTTTCAGGTTAGAGAGGGGGAGCTAAAATGACATGAAAGAAAACGCACCCCCTTCATGTCGTTGGAAAGCCCATAGAAAATGCTTTCCAATGGTCTAAGTCATAATACCTACTTTGAAAGTTATCTTTTTTTTCTCGCTCTTTATGCAAAATACAAAAAACAGGCCTTGTATGTGATAAAATGAAAGATTTCTCTTTAAACTGGATGACATCAACCAAGGATATATTTTATATTAGTCCTTTTGGGTACCCTTGCTTTGAAAATAGTAGATCCGACAATGTGAAGAATTGAAGCTAATTTATGTGTTAGGCATCCAAATATTTATAGAACATTTGGCACTCTAAATATGTTATTAGTATACACTTCTAACACCTTTTTAATTTGACTGCCTGTAGTTATAGGCAATTATTACAGGTGGAAAAACTACCTGGCCACTACTTATCTTTTATAGTTTTCAGACGAAATTATAATGGTTTTGAAATCGAACCTGCCGCATGTTTTCAAAGCACCTGGCGATTACTTTTTACCTTTTAATTTGAGATGCTAATTTAATTTTATAATAATTTATAGGTATTATATTAAAACGTTTTTCTTCTCAACACGCATTTTCTTTTCAAACGTTTGTTCAACGATTCCTTATTTCAATATTTTAATGTCTTGTCAACAGAAAAATAATCATGTTTAATATACAGTGTCATCCCCATATGGGAAACTCATTGTTCGACAAAAAGTGATTCTTGGTAAATGTTTGTACTTTCTCTAAAACTAATGTCTATATGTACATTTAGAGTGCTCTTTTGAGGACTTATTTTTTTTATTTTCTTGTTGGAAATGCCCAAAAAAGAATCCCCTGAAAATTTGAGCTCTGAATATGAATTCTATGTACTCTATATCTGAATCTGTATCTGTATCCGTAAAGTAGGGAGGATGACTGTAAGCTCACAGCACTTTAGCCACATGTGACCCATTGTACATCCTCCTGAGGAGTTGTCCTCCTAGGTCATCGTCCATCCTGTCCTTCCCGGAAGGTGACAGGTCACTAGTAGACATCTCCTTTATATCGGCAGGTGTAGGCCAAGACTCACCGAACA